>JBCAUG010612474.1:0-14208 GCA_038406175.1 Haplosyllis leylae | reverse complement strand
CAAAGTGTTGGCCAAAACTTCGAATTAAGTGGAACTTCGAATTAACCGTGTTCGAATTAGCCGTGCCGGACCTGTATTACCATTTAGATATATTTGAATGGAGAGGCTGATAATAATATTGCCATTTAATTAAGCTGACGGAATACCATCTGTTTCCATGTACCTTTTATATTCCATTCCGGGAATTAATTCAATATTTCCAATTATCATGGCTTCTTGTGAAACCGAGGCATCAAACTCCGACTTATGGCACTGAAGAGGAACCGGACGTGGAACCAGTAAAGGGACCAGGAATAGTGGGTTACTATATATTATGCAGAACTGTTAACACTGCACTAAGACCTGGAACAGGACCAGACCCCATTGTCTCCTATTGTGCCAGTCCTATTCCCTGTACCTGTCCAGTTCCCGTTCCCGTGTAGTGTGAATGTGCCATTAAACAGAATCTAACTCTCTGTTGTTAATGTAAATACGGTACCAAATTTCCTAGCTCACGAGACTTTCTTTCCGTGATCACACAGTATCTAGCCTGGTTAGCTGTTGTACTTTACTGCCGTTTCCGCCTTTTACACCAAGTGAGTAATAAAGTTGCAAATGTGATTAGGGCACAGCCCATGCAAGCGATATTTATTCAATACTAAGTCGCACTAAACACGCGAACTTTCTTCTCGTATTACGTATTCAACTGGCTACTGATTGAAGGCAATCACGCAATCGACCACTAAACCCAATTTATCGCCCACATTAAGTGAAATAAAATACGACCAAGAAGAATAACTCAACACTAATTAGAAGGATGTTTCAGTAATAAAAGCTGTAAACATGTGATTATTAACAGGAAATGGAATGAATCTTATTAAAGCAAATTATGTTGGGGAACTATATATGACTTCAGATTTAAAAATTATGGATATCAAAGATTGCAGATAATATTTATTTGTTTCTTACATCATATTTCAGGGAAAAACTATTAAAGATATAAAAACTAGTTTGTCAAAAGAAAAGACTTGATCCACTCCCGCCTATCCAATGAAATTCTTCTTTGTGACTGACCAAATTACAATTTGTAATTTCAATATTGACTCATTGGTGTGGGACTTTGCGAAAAATCAAATGATGGGCTGTGAGCTCAGCCTGATGGTTCCCCAGTTGATGGATATTCCTGTCACATCTGTAGCAGGATGGGATCAGGCTGGGATCACAGAAGGTTGTGAGACTCTAATATGATCAACAGTTTTACTGATTGCCATCTCACATGCAAGAAGAAGAAAAAGTGGAAATGATGTTTTTCTCACACAGCATCTGTCAAGAATCAAGAATATGGCTTTCAGACAGTCAAACAGTTTAAAAAGGAATGCTGCAGATGCCTACCAATGTTTTTGATAAACAACTATTATAATTTTTTCTGTGCCACTGAAGCTATTTTGTATTCGCAGACGTCCTTTACAAAGTCAGTTCGTGTCCTTCTATTCATAATAAACAGCCACTACTCAGTGAAAGCACTTTTCCTGTGCTGTTTCCAAGCTTTCAGCAAACACTGCATCCAGACATCCACATAAAACACTGGGCCTGATAAATAGACTGATATTTTGCAGCTGAGATTTTAATTTCCTGAGGAACCAGCCCTTTCACAGAACAGCCTCATTGGAGAGTGTGATTGCAAATGACTAATCAATCAACCAACCAGTGTGTCTAAAGGGAAACAATTACCAGTATTCAACATACTCATTTCAGGAATCAAATAAGTCATTTGCATAGAAAAATGCAGGAGAGGAAAATGAAACTTCAGTACTTTGAAAAAACCTTACGTAGGTGTCATTGTTTAAATGCCGGTGATCAATCATTGCACTGATTTGAAACTTCGCTGCTTAAGGCTTATTCACACGTACTGACACCGATCAATTTCAATTCGACCCGATATTCTGCCCGATAAAGTTTTACCATTGTGTCAATGATGACAGTGACTTTTATGGGCAGAATGGGTCTGGAACTTATTTAGCCTAAATTTCGGTCTGATCTATTGGCACAATGCTAAACTTTATTGGTCCGAATATCGGTGTCTGTGTCTGTCTTGTTACATGTGTACAAGCCATCAAATGTCTTAAACAGCAGGAGGGGAAACGGGCCCATAGGTGCAATGTTATTTTTTAATCAAATTTTCAGTGGAAATGTTTGACTGATGGCAGCATAGCGGACATTTATGATTCCTTTCATTTCCCCGTTTGTGATGAAAATACAGAAATAATACATCATTCATAATCTTTTAATTCCAGTGATTTCTTGAAAAGAGTCATTTAACAGACGATTCAGTAGATTTAATTCAGGATAATATCGATTGTAAAGAAACAGCCAAAAGAACTTTAATCGCCCCGGATTTCATTTCCAATTTCTTAATTTAATTTTAAAGGCCACTGCATGTAGCCTTTGATTCTGATGGTATCATGTCCCCCGAACCCAGACTATGTTTGTTCAGTTGGAACAGACACCTCTCGTCTGTTTTAAGGTCGCAGCCAGAAGGGAAATTAAAATCTCAGAGTCTCATTACAAAGAGTCATTTTGATCTACGTAACAAAATATCTAATTGATATCATTTACTTCTCTCCTTCATTCATCGTGCTTTAAAAGAAATCTACAGACATTTCCACTTTCGTTTTGAGGGGTTGATAAGTAGAATCTGAATACTTTTGAATCTTCTGGGTTACAAATGCAAAGCCATATTATTAGAGTAAAAATAACATTGCATCATTGACCCAATAGATGGTACATAAATGACGTCATGACAACATTCTGGTGTAAACAAATTTTAACAAAAGAATGAAGGTTAAATTAGGCCTAATTTTCATAAAACCGCTAAGGTGTTAAGGGCTGGGACAGGATATTAAGGGCCATCAGACTCAACCAAATAGGTGACTCTAACGAGCCACCAAAAAGTTTCATTGATGATTTTGGTCAGATATTTCCCATTCACATCCACAGAGATTGCATATTAAATGTAACGCAAATGCTATTTACTTTTGTTGCTGTACAAATGTCAAATAAAATTGACTGAGTTCATCATTGGTAGTTTCAGATAGGGAAAACGTGATAGAAAATCTTAGTACTGAACTAAATTGATGTCCCTTTGTTAGCCTGATAATGGCACGTAAACGCATCAATCTTGGTCATCTTTGTCATAAACGGTCCTTCTGAAAGAAACCTAATGTCACGACATTCTGGTCGAGGTCAAACGTAACAAATTGCCTTACAGAAAAAGGCCAACAACATCAAGCCACATTCGCAGCCCAGGGTTGTGACCTGGAATACATATGTCCTCAAATGAAAAAGTGCATTGTCACATTGAAGAGATGAGAAGAAAAGAGGAAGTTAGCCCCTGGGGATGATTAACTTCAGAACTAAATGCTACGCAAGTCAATCTTTTGTGAAAGCCTTTTGTCAAAGTCAGGCCTGCTGCATTAGACAGATTCATCTTTTTAAACAAAGTAGTCTGTCACAGGATGTAACATTGTATCTGCCAAAGAGTGGACCATTGGGTGGTCATTGCCAGTAACTTGACCCAACATTGTGCCCACTTTAATGGTGACCAGTCTTTACTGAGTAGAACTAACATTATGTCTATCATAGGTCTCACTAATGAAAATGGTGCTAAAGAAGACTGTATTCGTTTAGTGAAAAAAAATATCAGTCTGGATTCCTTACTTTTGATTAATCAAGGTTTGGATTGGAAATCTGACATCTGCAAATCTGTGTTTCAAAATTAGTCCAAATCCACGTCCTATCTGTGTGTTGTTTACGTATGACGATGAAACCCCTTTTGTTCAGAATTAAGTGATGTCTTAAACATATTTAGGTTAATGGCCCCACGTGAACTAACATCTGACAGACTGTCAGATCAGCAGGCTAACATACATTTCTGTATGTTTGTTCTTATATTTCATAAGACTTGCCGATGGGCAAGTTCTTTGTATCTCAGAAATGTATCACATTTTAGTTTCTACTTTTGAACACAAATGTGGATAATCTGGATCAATGTGAACTCATTAATGCAGAACGTGATGGATGCTGTCATGATATTTTTAAAGTTCCTTCAGATGCTTATATTCCAGCTGCAGGTTCTAGTGTCAAGTCTTAAGCATCAAAAAGTGTCAATGAATCTTTTTTTATTTATGTAAATACCATTTGACCAACACCGCCTTGAGGATTGTACAGAAACTGGGTCAATGGAACTCAAGGTCATCTGAACACTCTGATCAAGAAGAGCACAAATCAGAACTCAAAGTAGATCGATCTTGAGCCACTCAATCAATAATTTATGAAAGTGAAAATCTGTGTTCCTCTGAGGGTTCATCGACCAAGGTCACCACGACATTTTATTTTTGTTTCATTTTTATCATGTGCAAGTTTGCTGCCTTTTGAGAAAGAATTTATGGTTAAAGTCGCAATTTCTCCTCTTAGATAAGGCCTCAGCCACATTTCGAGACCTTGTTCGTCTCTGCTTGTACACTTGGTTAGAGTTTTGACTGGAGAGCAGAACCTGTGGATGGATTCTCCATTTAAAATTGATCTATTTGAAATATCTCTGGAAATTTTTATTACTTTCTTGTGACAAGCTAGTGTTCCTCATACACGAACATGATTCTATTTAAAGCTTCAGATCAGTAAGGAAACATTATGAAGTAATGGTCAGAGGTGGCTGATTGCTAAGTAAGAGGTTTATGTTCAAAGCTTGGTAGTTATTTCTTTTCAAAATGATCTGGTTGAATCCATGTCATCAGACGAGAATTAACAGAGTTTTCAATTATTTCGCATAACTTCATATTTGTTCATCAGTGATGTCTTGTCTTCTTTTTCTCTTTTTGTCGATGAAGAATTATTCAAAAGAAATAAATCCATTTCACTATTAAAGAAGGAAACAGATTTCCATTTCCATAATGAAAATTTAATTGACAACTCCTTCCTTGAGATGCATTTAATTATTCACGAAAAGCGTTACATTTGCATAGTCTTTTCTTTAAACGTCACTATTAAAACCCATCAAATGTTATTTTGAGCCAAATTAAATGCCATAAAATTTAGATTTGCATAATGTGTTCATGTTTTTCAATTGACAGGCTGTTAATTTTTACGTGTTTCTGTTCACATTACTGAAGATGGTTGCATTAAATCAATTCATTTCAAAGAACCGTTTGGTGAAGTTGTCTACAGACCATTAAATCATTAATTTTTCTCTCGTGTAAACGGGTTCCTTCAAATGGAATGCCAATCACACATTTATTACCTTACCCTATGTCTGCTCGCTTTTTAGCAAATTTCGTTTTTATGTGCCCATTTTCTTAAATGTTTTTTAATGATTAATCAAAATGAAGAGAACGTGAAAAATCGCTGCGACATCAGGCACATTTCCGACGTCTTGGCTTAAAGGTTCAATCACACTGCACGATTTGCGACTGGGATTTGTTTTAGCTTCTAATGGCCTGTTCAAGGATTGGTGATATTGTAACAATCGGGTTTTTTACGATACACGTTTCTGTCAGATTATCTGACAGATCTCTAAAGAAAGAAGAGCAAAAAAAAAATCGTCAAAAATTGCCCCCATGGGGTTAGAACCAAGGACCTCCGGATCATCACCCCAATGCCTTACCAAATGAGCTAGACCTTAATGATTCACACAGACAAGCAAATAGTGATTTAGCTCAGTTGGTAGTGTACTTTTTGCTCTTCCCTGTATGAAGATTTGTCAGATAATCTGAAGCGTGTATCGTGAAAAACCCGAATAGTACAATGTGAATACTTGCATTGAATCATGTACAAACTGTCAGATGCAATAAGAAAAATCGCTGTTGCAATCGCACAGTGTAAACGGGCCTTAAAGAACAGAAATTATTTATGTTCATGATAACTGTGATAGCACGCACCATGCTGAATGATTAGATTACATTAGATTAGTTTATGCAAACCAAATGATTACATTACATGTAAAGATCGAATTTCTTAAGCTATAAGCAACTTTAAAGCTAATATTATGGAAAATCGAAAAATGCCCGGGTCAATCGTAGAGACATTTTATTGGTATTGGACTGTACTTATCAATCCAAATTGTGTGAGCAATTCTAAAAATATTCGTGGTTCCATCTAATAACATTCTTCATTTGAAACTGAATAATCTGGAACAAATTCTGCTCTGCTCTGATTTGGTTCAAAATCCCGAGGAGCGGAGTACCAATTATTCCTAATCGTACTTGTATTTTCTTTGGCGGTTGAATTTAGGCTCATCTGGTTTGATCTGTATCCTGTAATTCCGCTCACATATTGCGACTAAACTCTCCACAATCTCCTCTGATCACCGCAATCACTCCGCTTAACGAACCAGACAAATCTACAGCCTCATTTCACAGATTAATGACCAATCAAAGCTCGTCATTTTTTCATCCCCTGCCAAGAAGTGCAAAAGTTTTACATTTGCACAAGTGAATTCTCGTTGAAGTATATACTCCAAAATAAACAGAGTGTCTACTGCAAGGGTCCAGAAGTACCCATGCAGCCGTCAACTACACATCCAGTAAGATGGGTAGCCAATAGCTGTAGACATTAGTCAGAGCCAATCAAGGTTAAGGAACCCCGAGTACTTAACCTAGCATTCTAGGCACAGTCAAGAGGGTTGGTCAGACTTAGCCACAGCGCTTTCAAGTACCAAACACAGCTAGGCTTAAATGCCGTATAGCTAGCTAGGCTTAAATGCTGTAAGCATCTAACACAGGAGATTGTAACATACTGCAATAAATCAGTTAAACTACAAGTACTTCTTGCTTATGTGGAATTGGACGTAAGACACTTTAGGGAGATCTATGGTACTGGAGGTCTATGAAGCTCATCGATAGCAACATACTATCTCAGCCGTAACTGAGACTACTGCCATACTGCAATACCAAATAGACCTCGCACTTCATGACAAAACGTAAGCACAGTACTTGGCATGTATTCAGAAAGGTTCATAATCCAACATTATTGCTGGCTCGTTAGATTCACCTTTAGTGATTATTTCGAGGGACATAACATCCCGTCCCAAGCCTTTGGCAGTTTCATGATAATTAGGCAGGGCTACATTACCTGCAGTCATTGCTTGGAATTTGTTTACACAGAATGCTGCCATGACGTCATTATACCTTTAATTGGGTTAACGACACAACGTCATTTTTTATTGGTTTGGTGTGTTGTCAATATGAAAGATGCAGAGAATTCACGTCATTGTCAGTCAATGGTAGAAATGACTCATGAATATAAGTGTTGATAAATCCCTAATGCAACAATGGAAAGTAGAACATGTACAAGTTTCACAAGCAAATAAGGAATTCTAAAATATGTTGTCAAGGATGGTCTTGAGAAGTTAAGAACCCTATTCTGACTTTAAGAAAACGTGAGTTCCATCATACAGGCAAAAGGAAAGTTGTGATTTTCTAAAAATAATTCCTTCTTCAATCTTTTTGTTGATGGATCTGTTGAATTTCTTGCAGGACATCATAGGCATGAACATCAATAAGCTGCTGCTTATATTCACATATAATACAACAACACATAAATAAACCCTAATGTTCTTGACCTTGTGGCAAATAGTGATGTTGATAGTTATAAAAGTTATTTGAAGAGATTGTGTTGGGTAATATTAGCCCAATGTTTTACATTTAAGTTACCAATGTCTCTGATATCAGAATTTGCTTATTTTTGCAGCAGTTAGTTGTTACAAAATCAAGTTTTCAAAATATATTGTCATAATGGTATTCTCTCAACGTGTTAGAAATTGTGGACATATGAAAGTAAATCTGATTCTGTTCTCTGACATAGCTGACCAATATCAGCACTATTTCCGCATCATATTGCATGTGAGATGGCAATCAGTAAAACTGTTGATCATATTAGAGTCTCACAACCTTCTGTGATCCCAGCCTGATCCCATCCTGCTACAGATGTGACAGGAATATCCATCAACTGGTAAACATTACACCAAGACTAAATAGTGTTTCCTTCCGTTTCTTCCTTTTCCATCCTTTTCCCAATACGTTGTCATTGAATACCCTCTAGTTACACTCTAATCACTTCCAAAGATAGGCAATTAGGTACAGGCAAAGATTTCACTATAGATTAGCACCCTTTGAACTCCACTTTAAAATGAATTTGAGTACTTCATGATAAGAATATCTTTCAGAAATGAAATGTAAATTTTAAGAAGTACCACCGCTCAAGTTTTACAGGTAAGGGTTGCTAAATATTGCTGAGCATTTCTAGAATGTGTGTACTTCATTAAATTATTAACACCTGTAATAACAAAGAATAGAAATCCACTTTCAGATCTGTGACATAATTGATTATTGTGAAGAGCTAGCTTTACTCATTTAGTTTTAATATTTTGTTGTCTACTAGTCCATTCAAAAAAAGTGGAACTTAGCCCACTGATAACCGTTCTCATGTTAACATGTGAACTCCATCACTGTGGAAGACTTCACAGAGAGTACCCATCCCAGAATTCTGGTCACACAACAAACTCTGTTGGGGTTTCAATCTTCATTGATCACATCATTGTCTGGCTTAATCAACCCATAAACTACTGGCTCATTTCACCACATGTTGACCCATAGATCCTTTAGAACAGGATTTCCTGAAGGCTTCTCAATGGAGATAGTAATTCAGTAGTGACAAAAGTCAGAGGGGTCTGACCCAAGTGAGAATACTAACTGAAAGGGAGAGTCCCGCATTAATATTGGTAAACCTCTGGAATTTCATCGTGTTTGATGACTCATTCTCTGGTGAAAATTTTTCGCTGAATTCTGAGGAGAAGCAATTTTTCTTCCCATTTTTCCTTTTACACAATTTTCTTTCTACTCAGTCTGTCGTAGTTTGTGTTACTCTCACGGTTTTGCTCTCTTACCTCTATTGTCCGTGTAATATGATATTTCTGGAAAAACTAATGATTCCACAGCAACTTTCTTACAGTTGAACTTTTTGTGTTCTTCCAGAGTCTGAGTGTGTGTAATGGCGGAACACCAACGCGACAGGTGAGTACCACTTCTTTCACCCTCACCCTCACAACCACCCTCTCAACCAACCTGTCAAAGAGAGATATAGACACTCATTTCTACCATAAAAATTACATTAGATTTAAAAAAGTTCCTACTAATTTTGGCCAAAATGTCCATTCTTTTCAGCCGTCGTGATTATGCATGTTACATGCTCATGGTATTTAGATTTGTGGAATCTCAGAATCTGGGATTACATTATCCATGGATAGCTGAAATGTTGATTTGCACTATCCATAGATCAGTTCAATATTCATGGATAGTTATACTGTGGTGTTACACTACACATGAACAGTGCCAAACAAATTTGCACCATACATGAATAGTGTAAAATGAATAAGCACTCTGTGAGGATAGTGAAAAATGAATTTCCACTATCCTCAGATAATTTAATGCACTATCTGCGAATAAACTCCTATTCAAAGATCTATAGAAGATTCTACTATCCATGAAGCATTTGCTCAACTAATCAGATGAATTCACTCAATTTCAAAACCAAAATCGAAAAAACGAGATTAGTAAGAATGTTTTACTCTTCCAACCGTAACTGCCGTGGCAGATCTTTAAGATGGAGCACGTATGGAGCACCTTCATTGTAAACTGAACGAAGAAGAATTTTAATTAGTATCAAAAGCACGAATCTATTCCAATATCTAATTAAAATAGTCTTTTTTCTAACTATTCAATATTACGACAATATTAAGTTCATGTTACAACATTATCATTGATGGCTCGTAGAGTCACCTTATTGGTTACTTCGAGGGATTTGTAACATCCTGTCCAGGGGGTTGTTACCACACTTTGGAAGTTTTATGATAATTAGACAGGCCTACTTTAACCTGCAGTCATTCGTTAGAATTTTTTTTACACGAAAATGTTGTCATGACATAAAAACATCAAACATTAAACATTGGAGTTTTTTCCTAAATAGAACGGAACTTCAGTGAATTCAGGTAATCAGACAAATCACTGAAGCAGGAATTAGTGTCAATTAAAGATTTTCTCTGTTAACAATGCCCTTGTGGCACTGAAGTAGTTGTCACTGAATTCGCTGAATTCCGAGAAAACATTTAAGGAATACTAAAATGTTTCATCAAAACGGCGCCTTGTGTACGTCAGTATTAAATTATTGGATTTAATAGATGCTATGTCTGTGAGATTTTTTAGTTTTATTTCTCAGAAGAAAGAATAGTTTTAATAAATGTGAGATGGTGATAAGACAGTATCAGACGAAAAATTAATTATCTCTGGAAAAGAAATTCATTTGTCACATATGTCTTCGGCATGATGAAGATCTGATAATCTGGCTCATGGCAAAGACAAATAAATTACGTTATATCTAATTGTCGGTAATATTCCGTACCTGTTCTGCCTTGAAAGAATTAGCATGATTAATTGGTGTTCTTCTGCACGCTTAATTTTGCGAAAACTATGAATAAAGAGAATTGAAACTTGATGTCGTATTTAGTTAAGAGATAGAAACGAAGTTTTATCGTGAAAGAGGAGATCTGCCCAGGTGCCTAATATAAGTAGCTACCTGTCGGCAGGAAAACCGGCTGATTTTTATCTGAGGAATTTAAACTGACGGCGACGAGTAAAAGGGGGACTCTTGAGTGTTGCTTATTGTTTCAAGTTTTTCACGAAAAGATCACATTTACATTTTAAGCCTGAATTTGTATAAAGAGGTTTAAAAAAATTCAGTAATAAGTTGCCTCCAGTGTGAATTGAACTCACAACACTGACCATCACTGAATCTAAGGTTGAATGCTTACCCAAATGGGCCACGGAGGCCTGTGCTACTTGGCAGACCTTTAACTGAAGTTTATTTCATGTACCATTTCACATTTTCAAAAATCATTAAAGTATGTCTGATGTAAATTCTGTCTTAAAATGTAAGATTTAATTTTATTGTGAAAAACTCGTTTGTAATCTGTGTTTCACTTAGCGTATTTTAGAAAACTGGTCAGTTGGTTTAGTTTTTTACAAACGTACCCAGCCACCATTTAAGTTTCCTAGATTTGCCTAATTTTAAACGTTTTTTAGAAATTTCCATGTAATTCTCACAAGATAGAAAGCCTGTGTAAGTAATATGTATGTAAAACATCACTTACTCTACAAGAAGCACGTAACAAAGAAGCTCCAAACGGTAATAAACTACGAAAATCTTGAGACGAAGTCCGTAAATTTATCTTGTACTCAGCACCTGGGGTTCTGGATCATTGTAATCTTCACAAACCTTTAAAGCACAGCCCACGAGGGATTTGTTTCCATTCTGTGTGGATTACAACAAGGGATTATCTGTAATACAGGCTGTAGGATTATAGGCATTGTTCTTAATCCATTGCGCACATGTTAGGTGTGTTATTGAGTTGAGCTCTTCTGAGGCATACACAGCTGTGTCTTTATTAGGTTCCACTGGTGGGTCTGGATAAAACTCAATTCAGTGCTTTTCAGCATCTACAGGAATTTGAGAAGTAAGTTATTTGGAAAATGGTTTTAGTTTTTCAGGGAAATAAGCTGAACATATTTTCAATAGTCAGTTTGATCATTATTCATACCATATCATTTTGCAGAAAAAATAGGCAAAAAATAACTATGATCAGTTGTTGTCTCAATTTATGGCCTGTGAACCGTCTTTAGATTTGAGAGTGTTGTGTGTTTGTGTTTTTCCCAGTCATTTTTGCCACAATGACATGAGGCCCATTTAGTCATATTGGGACCTACCGCTGATGAATGGAGCTGATTGGAAGGATCTGGTTCAATGTGTGAATCAGAATTCACTATGATCCTTGGATTTGGAGGAAACCTTTCTCTAAAGTCCATCCCAGGATTTTGCAACATGTTACAATTAATAACAATCTACGACGTTTCGAATGAAATATCAAAGATTCGTTTGTCACCGGAAATAATTTTAGCCACTTTTCATATTTTTGTCAGACATGTGTTGAGAATTCTATTTTGAGAAAGCAATTATTCCGGCACTTAAGGCACTCTTTCTCTAGGAGCTACATGACCTTATCTGTCTGGAGAAGGACTCTCTGGGAACATATATTCAGCCTGAGGAGCTTTAATTTGGCTTTGAGTATCTGGTTTCATATCAACCAGACAGAATCAGCCATAAACTCAACATATGTTCTAAGGTCATTGACCTAGGTATTCTGTATGACTGAAGAGAATGTAAACATACTTATTTCATTATTAACAACAAGAATTGTTTTTCAGATAATAAACAGATGTATCTATGCAGACAACAGGATTTGGCACGAACCAATAATATCTGGATGTCTTTGAAACGCCTAGTTTATATCTACAATCGGTTTGAAGCCGAGACAGTTCTTTCTGCTTTGACTGCTTAAATAACATTTTCCCTATTATTTTTAAATTACTGGTTGCTACTTCTGCACTGTTGAGTGTAAATATTCCACATTGCTTTCTTTGCTTCTGTTGTCTTACGTGACTTCTACAGTGTTTAGGAAACATAAGGAAAAGTTTCTCAGTCCACAGTTTAAACCAAGTTCATTGCAGTTCGTCTACAAAAACAATTTGGTTGTATTTGACAATGACGGATGTGGAAATCAATCTGGCAACAGGGGATTCGCCAAATTGTGGATTGCGCCTTATTGTTGTGTATTGAGGTTTATTAGGGTTTATTGGGTTGTTCCCAGGAATGGAGACCTTTTCGTCCAGGAATTGCGCACAGTCTCTTGATCTATTTATTGTGTTGTCGATAATGGACCTGATCCTATTGAAGATGGTGGACTGAAATTGCAGCTTCCTGATAATAAAAATGTGGTGATCATAGGTCCATGAAGACGTGAGCCAATTTTGCCTTCAAATAATTTACTGTTAGGATAGTGAGGTAAAAATAATTTAAAAATTTCGGCACCTCTCGCTATTCATCAGAGGAGCATTTTCTATGTTGATAATTTCATCTCCGACTACTTTTGTTCTCAAGGCAATCAGAGATGAATTTACCAACAATAGAAGTGGCTCTGAATAGAAGTGTCATGAAAAGTGGCATATGCCACTTTTGCCCCTGAAATCAAAAATTAACATTTGTACATAGGTCATGTAATACAGACTTTCTAGGTGAAAAACACATTCTAAGAACATTGGTAACAATAAAAACTGAAATTCCAACTTTTAATGCATTATTTTTAGTAATTTTTACCTTGTTTTTGGAGACGGTTTTTCTGCTACTAAATCCAGTTTTTTGTCAATTTCAATGAATTTTTTCACATAGAAATCCTGGTCACAGAACTTAATCCTTTTGCAAACAGACAGGTAGGCATTCAGACAGTATCCAGTAAAATTTTCAGAAAGAAACTGGTACTCCTTCATAATGAAATAAATAATCCAAAATTGGCAACATTTTGAAGAACAGAGTCATGCATACAGTTAGGCGGCCAAGCAAGCTATGACCAGGGAAGGGCGAGCTGGTCTGCTCACTCCTTGTCACTCAGTGGCTCTCCATGCTATTCTCTTTGCTTTGCTGGGCTGACTTTGTGGGCCATTTGCAGGGTAACAAAAGGCAAATTGGCAATTACGTCAATAGAGGGCTATGAGTAAGGAGCCCCTTAACACTCCTGTTCAGTGGTGAGCGATTTTGAACATTTCTCAAGGAACAATTGAACAAAAGGTTAGGACAAGCAAAGTGAATTTTATAGTCCGTAGTTGCTTCGAGGTGCCTAATTTTTTAAATCAGTGGGACAAATTATTTTCACTGAAAAGATTCCTGCTAGTTGTTTGACTAATACGTAACATACTGGATAGTACAAAGTCAACACAATATCATTTTCAAAATCTCTTTAAAGCTGCACAGTGAGCACATCCAAAGGCAAAGTCATTCCGGAGTGCGTTGTTAGTCATGGGCCAAGAAACTTCTGGTAATGTGATTTTAACAAGAAGGATATCCACAAATGTTGTATTGGATGTCAAACAGTGGTCCATGACCTTATATGGTCTCTGGAATCCGCCCCAGGAAAATTAAAATAAATTCAATTTTCTTGTGGAAGCAAATTTTGTGTCTGTCTGCAAGAAAAAAAAAACTTTCTCTTTTCCCAAGGAAACTGCTGGTTGAGGAATAAAGACATCCAATTGTGAAAAGGTGTCTGTAGTAAAACCGTTCTTTATTGTCACGTCC
>JBCAUG010612363.1:0-14209 GCA_038406175.1 Haplosyllis leylae | reverse complement strand
GCATACTCCTTTCTTTTGCTGAAGCTGCAACATGCTCCTGGTGAAGCTGCTGACCTCTGCAGCTGAAACCTTGAACTCTCAATAACTGCACACAAATATCAGTACATGTAGGATTTATTTGGCTAATATAACAAAACAGCTCCACAAATGATAATTTAATCCTAACTGATCACAAAGTTCTGAAATTCAACTTTCGAGAAGTTCAATAATTTTAATTTTAAAATACTGCCATTTGGTTTTCAAATGTTATGCAATGTTAATATCTCGTGGATAATATAGCAGATTAATATCACATTTCCATTCCTTAGAAAGAGAGTCTGGAATCATAGTAGATGTTTCATTGTATCAGAAGAATCCCCTAAAAGCTACATAAGAAATTGCTTCCTATTCTAATAATCAAATGCTTTCATTTGTATTGCTGACATTTTATGCAGGTTCCTGTTGCCAAATCTTTGAATGAACTTCATCTTTAACTGAATAAGAATACATAAGAACCAGCAGTCCATAGAACAGTGACGGTAATGCCGCGTTCACATCTGCTGATGCATTCAGGACAATATCTTGTATGACACGATAAATCCGTCTCCAGTGTGCGGCTTTATTCGTCCATTACAGGATGAAATAAGGAAGAAGATTTTCTAGTGATCATATTATCTGAACTGAAGGCACTTTATAGGGAGAAGTTAAGTCATTATCATTCCATAATGGTGCACACTGAAAGTTTGGAAAAAGACACAAGGTTTATGATCAAGCTGTTTCCATCTGAATAAAATACAGAAATATACAGGAACTTTGTCGAGGACATATTTTGTTCTGAACAGTAGCAGTTGATTTTCTGACGAGTTTTTACAAGCCACACCTCAATTATCTTCCACAAAGGTATTACTTGTAAAATCATGTCCCACAATGCCTATTAAAGTGTACCATTTGGATTTGTGTAGCTTTTAACAATACTAAAAAGGAAAAGCAATTAGTGAGACAACTACTAACTGACAAAGAGTCTCTCTTTGTATATTCAATTTCAAATGGTATTGTATTGACGTGATTCTTAGCCATTTCAGTCTTCTTTTGCTGTGAAAGACTTGACAGGTGAGGCAGGTGCTGAAAGCTTCATTACAATTACAAAACACTTTTAATAATATTCATTAAATTATGTTCTCTACATTAACAAAATTAAATTATTTGTATTGCAATATTTGAGACCACGACAAGTTAGTTTGTTAGTTTAATTTGATTGCAAATCGCTAAATAGACGATTACTGGACACGATTTAACTGTCTGGCTACAAAAATAATTCTGACACAAATTATTACCAGTTTCAATAAAATAAAGAAATTATCTCACAGTTTTCAGGAATAGTTATATCTCGAGTTTTAGGGGGTATCACTTTATTCACGAGGGATGTCAATGATAAAATTACATTATTTGTGATATCCCCCCCTCCCCATGAACAAGTGCCTGTAATTATTTTATCTTGTGAATTGATGAAATTTTAATTTGGTCAAAAAGTGACGTTGGCTATCAAATGAAAGAGCAACATGTAGTAATACCAAATATAAGATGACTTCAATATTTGCATAAGTTTAGTGAAATAAAAGTAAAATTTATGTAAAAATCAGAATTTTGCTCAATTTCACGTTTGCAACTGAAGATAGTTGATGGTGGAATGGAATTTATTTTTTTAAAAAATGTCTCTGCAACAATCAATGGTATTTTGAGTGTTCATAACATACCAATTTGGTTTGATACAGATTTTCATTGCACCAATTGCAACATTGCAATGAGCAAATAGAGATTTTGACATGTTATTTAACACATTTGTGTTTGACATATGGTTTGCCTTTGCAAGAAGAGGAAGTAAAAACATGGAGTTAATGTTAATATGTCATTTTGTGTTTGAAAATCGTGGCCATAAGGAAAGTGGTTACATTTGGAGACTGGAAAGCTTGATACTATGATCATAATAAACTATTGATATATTGCATTCTTTGCTGATCTTTTTTGTGAATCCAGGTAGAATGTACTATAAATGTATTATAATAATGTAAATGTATTATATACTTGGTTCCACCCATCAGTGAGTATTTAAAATGAGCAAACAGGATCTAGATGTTCACCTCTTTTTTAGGCATGTATCCCATTACAACATGTTCAAGATCTTTGTAGATATTACAAGATGTTCTTTTACTTTTTTTGACATACCAAGTGTCAGATTTTATGTCATAACACACAGAAAAGTTGTCTCATTTCATTAACTCCATGTTTTTACTTCCTCTTCTTGCAAAGGCAAACCATATGTCAAACTGTACTTTTGTGTGGAGGCTATTATGATCATTTGTCTGAAAGTGAAAAATATTTGTATTTTTAAGGAGATATTTATTAACTTGCTCATTTGTTTGCTTTCTGGTTGCAATCAGCTTTGACCAATAAGAGGCCAGGGATTTTTTGATTTAATATACTAAAGGAACGTCCAAAGTAAAATTTACATCAAATAATTCAGCACTTTTTGACAACTATTTATCAAAACCTGTCATGAAAATTATTATCATGTATGGAATTTAATATGCCACCAATTTTATTTTGATATTCCTCCTAGAAGTACCATACTGGAATTACTGACACTCTATTCACTGAGTCAAATGTGTCATTCACTGAAGATAGATCTCATCTCATTTTGCAACTATGTTAAAATTATTACCATTTTCACAAATTCTAGGATTTGAGTGTACTTTTGCCTTTCCTTTTCCTTTCAACTCCTTCAGTACTAACTTAAATGCTTCATCTGATTTCATGAAAGACGTTCCTTTAGTCTAACCCTAGCTGGGGGGGGGGGGTTCCCAACCAAAGCCAAGGAGGTACCCCAACCATAGCCAGGGGGTACCCCAACCCTAACTGGGGTACCCAAACCTAGCCAGGGGTACCCCAACCCTAGTTTGGGGGTACCCAACCTGACCTGGCTGGGGGTACCCCATCCCTGGCTAGAGGGTACTCCAAACTGACCTGGCCACGGGATACCCCCTGTGAACAGACAGACGCCTATGAAAACAGTACCTTCCCGTCGTACTACGTACAAGGGCGGTAAAAACATTAGACAGCTGCCGGCGTCATTGGATAAAGATAATAGATCTACTGTACTATTTTTTGTTAGAATTTTACACACTTGTAGGAAGACTTTAAAGCACTGTACCATAGACAATGGGTTGCAATCCGACCTTTCCTTTGAGGCTTAGAAAAGATAGTCCTCAATATGGGTAGATATTGTGAGCTTCTATCAGACTAGTTCCTTTTGAGAGGCAGGGGTGTAGCAAATTTGGAGACTCACCCGGTATGCATTTATATGATGCTTCAAAATAAGTCTTCAGGTCATCTGGGCAGGGCTGAGTGCCATCCATTTCTGGATCCGGAATCCTAACAGTGCAACTGGAAAGTCAAAATAAGTCATCACTAGCTATTCCTATCGATTGCCTTCTTTCAATGAACATATGTAGATGGTGTCTCAGCAGAGAAAACATATAGGCTGGACCGAATAGAAATGCTTTATTTGCAGACACACCTTTCTTTGCATGACCATATATGGTCATATGAAGGGACTTAATAAAAGATGACGCTCATTGTTTACATGTAACCTTGCTTACATAACCTCACTATTTCTAGTAATGAAATATGGAACAATTTAAAAAATTCGAATAACTTCATAAAACTAATAATGGTAAAAAAAACCAAATTATTATTTTTCTGAATATTTGAAAGTTCATATTATAATACTGACTATGAAAGGGGAAGCTGCAATACTTCAGTTGATTTCCAAAACATTTTCATTACTTTGTGTGCGGAAGACATTTAACGATCTTAAATAGACATGACCAGTATTCGAATGTGTTATTGCTTTCCCTGGAGGCCTGTAGTCAGCATAGAATGTTTTGGTTGAGTGACCATTGTTAAAAGACGCTCATTGTGTACAGATTTGATGGAAACTTTTGCAAACGAAGGCAGCTTGAAACAGTGGCTACTCACAGTGAATATAAATTCATCACCGCTGATCCTGAGTTGTCCAGCTATCATGCCATCAAATATTTAGAAACTAACTGTGCATCTACGTATGAAGCAGACCTCAAGATTGTCTCGGTTTGAGTGGAAATTTATTAGTTTATACCTGTTCCGACCTGAGCATTTTGTATCTGCTATGTCAAGGACATCCTTGAAACACCCGATGTAGCCGTAGTTTTGCTTGACGCATCTGCCAGTTTTCATGCGTCCGTACAATGCACTTGTCATCAAAATGACCTCATTCCCGGGACAAGTCGCATCAAACGCCTCCGTCTGACAATACTCCTCAGCTGAAACAGCAACATTTTAATCACTTAAGAGGTAAGACAACTTTCCCCACTTAACTCTAATTCTGGCGGCATGACTTTAAAAAAAGCAATCCAAGTTCTTTTGGTTGACTTAACTAATTAGACGGAACTTTTGGTTACAAATTCAATTCAACTGCAACAATATTCGTTTTGTTATTGTTATTGAAAATAATGTGTGATGTTTGGCCATTGGAAATATGCCCAACCATCATATTTCGATCTGCTTATATCAACTTTGTTGTAAATCAAAGTGGATAAAAGGAATTGCCTCAGTTATAGTTGAAGACTCGATGGAGAATGGTTTTCAAAAATAATATGCATCTGATAACATAGCATTGCTTCTGAGCCAAGGTTGCCAAATTTAAAGTGTTCCCAAAACTACTCATCTTCTCTGTGGCCTTCTGCCAAGTGTTCTCACTTGGGAAAGTAACATCTAGGGTAAAATATCTGTTGGTTTCTTTCCTGTATTTTTATATCTGGTTTGTCACATGGAACATGTCTCTCAATATTAATTTGTTCCCCCTTCACTCTGCAGACTTGCTTTGGTACATGTACCAATTTATTTCTCTACTTTGATATTATAGTATTTAAATATGTCTAAGCTGAACAGTTACTTTTTTGGGATTGTAAAGGTACTTATCTGCCATTAGCAGATCTAAGGGGGACGCTGGGGACGCGCCCCCCTCCCCCCTCTGGGTCCAAATTCTTTCATTTTCATGCAGTTTTCGGGGAAAATTTGACAAAATAATAGGTTGGCGCCCCCACCTTGGAGGTTGGCGTCCCCTCCCCCGTCTGGGAAATTCTGGATCCGCCACTGTCTGCGACTAGGTTTTGACCTGTGACCCCGATTCAAAATGTTCCACCAGGGTTTTTTTGCAGGGCCTAACACATTTTCCACCATGTCATTCATTATTTGAGGATATATTTGCAGTAGTTGGTTTCAGTGAGTTTGAATCATTTCAATGATAGTTCAACATACAAAGTCCTCGTAGAAGTATCTGATGAATGTTCCGGGCGCCTTTTGCTTTCATAGGTCCCATACTCTTCTTGATGATATTCCTTGTATTGCAGTTTAAACTCTGTAGAATTTTGTGTTCTAAGATTCTACCAAGTATTTCTTGACTTAAAGAGTAAAGAGATTGGAATTGTGATATATCTATGTCTGTCCTGGATCTGGATAATAATTCTTACTCTTTCTTTATCACAGAAAATTCCTTTTGATATCATTAGAGATCTTCCACTTTTTCCACCATGGAGATTATATCTGCTTTTCAGCTAATTATTTAATTTAGTTTCCAATCAATGACTCCATAACTGTACAAGATCACTGGGAACTACTACTTTTGATGACAGTTTATTCTTGACATTCAGTTCTGACTTGAATACCAATTTAATTAATTTAGCTTTTGTATTCTGTGAATCACTCGACTGTTTTACAGTTAAATCTCAGTTAGTTGATTTTTATTTATTACAGAGTATTAACACACGTGTTGTAAGATTACTGGATCCTTGATTTATGTACAGTTTAACCAAACCAAAAGACACTACGACACCTTCTGACATTTAATTTATCCAAGTTTTTCATAGTTAACATTATTACCTATTTTATCAGATCTAGGTAATAAAACAAAAAATCAGAGAACCCAATCCCGGCAGTTCAGCCAACATCGGAAAATTCTCGTTCGTTTTAACATCTTAATACTGAATCGGGAGCTCTTAGTTTATTTTAAAATACCAGTGGACAGTTTGACCTAAAAATATATAAATTTTAAAGAACTTGTCGAGTAAAAATTTGAAATCTGAAGAATAAATGTAATTAAAGCCATTTTGTCATTTGAAATTTAGTGACATTACCATTTGGAATTTTGAAGGATTCATTTATGATAATTCACATACAATAATATTGTAGACTATTTGAACAGTTTCACAAAACAAGTCCTGTTCTGAAGCTTGGAAGAAATTTCATTTATAGTCGTTGAACATATGCAGAATAATACACAGTTTTAAATGCACAGAGAATTGTTACCCCTTGTTTTGTTTGTCATGCAAATATCAGACTTCTTTGAGGGGAAATATTGTTGGTAGAAACACCTTAGTATATATCATTATGCCAAATTAAAATTTTCTGTCATACCTTTGTGCAATGTTACACACATTTGAAGAAATACTATGGTTGCTATTTTAAAAAAATCATTTAACCAAATTACTTCATATTTAGTGCCTATTTATACCAAAACATTTACCAAGACATTTATCCATAAAATTTGGAATCTCTATGCTCAAAATTATAGTCAGTAGAGATGAACACAATTGTTGATTATGACACCAAAATTATTTTACACATTCACACATAAACTACCTTTTCACACAGCACTTGGGATATAAAATTGGCCATTTGGGGCACTTTCTTCTTGAATTTTCTGACATAAGACACCCTACAAATATCCTAGGACCTCTTTTGGTCATTTTTGTAATATGTCAATTTATGATGACTCCATGGCTATTTGAGTACTTCTAAAACCCTGCAGTCCAGGATTCTCTGCATGACCCAATTTGGATTTTTGAACATATGAACTCCATGCTGGTTAAGTACCAATTTTTCAGATATCAAATTTATTTAAATCCAGATTCAAGGATATTTGTATTTTGAATTTTGAGCCATGAATTGACACAAAGACGTAAAAATATTTCTTCCTGATTATCTTTCTCCAACTTATGTCAGGAGTAATTTCCAACACTGGAAGGTTGGTGGATGATGATCACTGAAAACCCTGAAGATGTTCATAAAATATGTTTTCACGAAGTTTTGATGACATTCATATGTGACATCATTAGGTGTGAGTGTCATTGTGTCAAGCAACTTTTTTATGAACCTCATCTATAGTAAAGCTGTTTAACATTTTGACACAGGAGTTACTCATACCACCTGAGTCCAGCATTCGGCAATTTTTAATTTTTAATTAAGAATATGAAAATAGTTAAAAATAACCATGTCAAATTGTATGTCAACAGAAATTGCTGTCTCCCAAATTAAGTTCATTTTACAAGCCTAAAATGTTGTGTATACATGTGCCTTAGTGTAATCTGCTTTTGTTTAAGATTTCTATCTCAAAAATTGTAGCCAAGAGCTCAGCTCAGCCAGCAGACAATCCATGATTATATGTGCATATTTCGACTTTGTCGAATGAGCCAAAATTCGCATTCAAAGGCCCCTCGTCACTGGCATTCAGTCTTGTGATTTCATGTGTAATTTTCTCCTCGTCTGCAGTAATTTCTTTATATCTTATTATTTGGAACTGAAGCGTTACCTTAGAACTCCTAAATGCTGAGTTTGTGAAGAAAACTGAAGGAGACTGTGCAGAATTGTTCAATTACGCACCATCACAGGTTAACAGTATCAGAGCGATAACGCTAAATGAGAAGTAAAAATTTGGAAATTTGCTGTTATGTTTGAAATGTCGATATTTTGATTGGCATGGGGTTTATTTTTGACCAGCTCACATTTATGATACATAGCCGCAGGTACAAGGTTTGAAAAAAGAGCACAACATTAAAATGTATTCATGATAAAGCAAAAAGTCAGACGTCAATATCTGCAAAAAGAAATTGCCAGAAGTAAAAACCTTGTCATTTCACTAATTGCAAAGGAAATATAATCTGTCAAGATCCTGTCACAAAAGAAATGCAAACATGCCAAACTGTTTTAACAATGCACAAGCTTTTAGAAGGGGGAGTGTAAGATAATAGGATGGTTTCATGACAAATCTACATGACAAATACGCTTGAAGACAAGAGTGATGAATTCTACGATTTATCAAAGATTGTATACTGGGTCTGAGAGACTCGAGACAATTCAGTTCGGTTCTCCGTGTGCATTGACGCTTCCAAAGTTTTAATTACCAAGGTACTTGCCATGCTCATACAAGGCTCTTAGTGATACCGAGAGCGACTTTTAATTCATTGCCAGGCATTTCTACTTAAAATTTGGTCTTTAATAATGTGTAAGTTTACCCTATAAAAAGACAGTTCTCTTCAGATATATTTCTTGAGATATGATTTGCTAAAAATGTAGATCAATTTCCATGCATTCCAAAAAACATATGTATAATATAAGCTTTTAAGAGAACTCTCTTTCTGTTTTGAAAATCTGAAAAAAAACACCGAAGTTCTGACTGATTAATAGTAATTTTCATCACGAAATTTACTTCATACTATATTTGCATCGACCGTAAAACCGTATATTGAGCGTCAGTGCCGACAATAAATTAAATCTTGAGACAAGCAGTAGGACTTCCCAGGCCTGTTGTGGCAGGAAATTAACATCATGCGCATTTACCTTCTTCTCAGAACCTAAAAACTTGCAATCATTACATCGGACCATTAAATTGATTTCCCTTTTTGAGGCAGCAATGACGAACGGAGGACCTATAGATGTTATCACGATAACAGTCTGGAAGTGGCATGTGGAATTATGATATAATATGATGAGAAAACTCAGATCCATAAGTTTCCTGGGAGTACCATAGATGACCTTTCCCGTAAGGGCAGATGAAGCATTTGGCTTTCGGCATTATTAAAGTAGAAAGGAAATGAACAGGCTTCAATACAATAAATCAAGCATGTACTCAAAGTCAATGCTATGCAATGGTAGCTTTAAATAAAGTGTGAGATGAATTGTAAGATTTCTCGATTCTACGCCATTTAAAGGCCATTTCCTTGCTGGCTATTTCAGGCCATTTTCGAGCACTCTCACTGCAGTGACGAAGCTCCAGACCATACAAAGTATGTACGAGCGCAAGAATCCCATTCGTAGAAATCTCTTGTGTATGTTTCTTAATGATTAAATCAAATCGGCCCATTCCATCTTCATTCTGTTCATTTGCCCTGACGATACAGTATCGAAATGACTGTTATCGACTTCAAAGTATGTTATGGATTGGTTCTGCCCGATTTTCGTTTCTTAATGGTTGATAAAATGTGCCGTCCGTTTTGATTCATGTAATGTTAGCGGAATGTTTCACTGAGGTGACATTTGAAATGAAATTAAGTATTCTGTGGTCAGGCGCCATTCTTCTCAATTTCCCTTTTGTGATATCGTGTCAATATTCATTATCTTAACTCTTGGGAAATGAATCCAGTTTCTTCATGATCTAAACCTTGACAAGCAACTGGCCCTACGATTTTCTTCAGATATTTAAAGGAGATTTTGACAGTTCGACCAACACACAATCAGGTTTCCTTCGGTGAAAGTGGAATGAATTCAAATCTGATGAGAATGAAGCCACAATTGGTGGAATAAATTCGTTCTGATTTCCTTCTAGTTATCTCAGCTAATTCTATGGAGGAAGAAATAGATCTATTTGTTCATGGAAACATTTCTTCACGCCTTAGACTACAATTTAATTATGCCTTTTAATGTAGACATTCTGTGAAAACCAACATTTCCCCAAGGCACAGTTTCCATGATATTTTTTTCACAACCAGGAATTCATACACGCACATTAAAAGAATCATTTTGGTACAACTACAGTCAGCGTTGATGCAAGGTTACTAAGGTACCACTCCTATTTACTTGACATCTGCATTTTGAACTTACTTGAACTATCATTATCTCCACCATCATGCCATATTCCCATTACGGTGGGACAAGAAGTGTTTTACCGAAGATTCTGATGATTGCTATTTTGTGTGATCAGCTTCCAACTTTAAGCTGTTTTAGTTCTAAAACTCTATCATTCTACGTAACATGTAATTTAAATGGGATTCATCAGGTGCTACAACTGAAAGTATCGAGTAGGCTAATTTATTTAAATTGAATGATTCATTTGCATCCATTCGGTAGTTCACCTTTGAAAGTGATTAGTACAACCAATGCATTGGTTTGTCTTGGCTTAAAATTTTCTCTTTTACTGGAACAATACTAGCTGTCCACAAATTTCGTACGGATTCCAAGAATAAAACAATGTTTTAGTTTTGAATTGTGTGCAGAAATAGAAGTTTTTTTCAGAAGAGTTTTGTTGTAATTAACTTTTATATTGGATAGATGTACATATATCAAAAAAGAAATTAAATTCTGACGGGTTACACATCTTCCACTGTAATCACTCCAAAATGATTCATTAACCTAAATGATTCATTAATCAAGCAGGAAAGAAAGAGGGTATGAAATATATTTTGAAGAGTTTTTCATAGAACTTACCATTTCCATACCAGGTTAATCCAAAATAAAAGATTAGTATCAGTGACAATAAGTCCATGTTTATGTGATCAACCACCAAATGAGTGATGCTTCGCACTGTACATCTATTTTACAAGGCCTGCCTTGAAGCTGCCATTTCAGCTTCATTTGGCAGTATCATTAAATAGCTAATGTTCCTTACGCTGCTCCGAAAACTAAAAGGACGGAAATTCATAAAATGGGATGTCATCAATTGAGTACATGCATTTTTATTTGTCTCATTTTTGTCAAAAGCTTGCAGGGCTTTCACATAAACACAAAAGACAAACTTGCCATCGGTAGATAAGTAAATGTATGACGAATTGATCATTAACTTTCAGTTCACTGGAGATTACTACACATCTTGAGCACCCTTGGTGTCCAAATATTTAAGTGAGCAGTTACGTTGAATCGTTGGTAATTTACTCACTTTTGTTCAATATCTTTTTGACATTGAGGCCCAGCTTGTTCAACTACAATGAGTGCCTTATGAAGCTGGAGACAGTAAAGGAGTCGGTTATGATCGGTTTGACCCATCGAGTGGTGTTCTACGAGGATGAATGATATGACTCCAGGCCTGAGATGTCATGGTAAATATTGACTATGAAATGAAATACTGAGTATTTCTCGTAATCACTCTGACAATACGGTGCTATGCACAGATAGACTAACAGATTTTGTGCATTTTACGCTTGAAAATCATCGTCGTTCATTTCAAAGAAAATCAGAGCATGATATTAAGTGAAACCAAAATGTTGGTGCGGTCAACTATTGTTGGTAAAAGCAAAAGATTAAGACGATAGTTCAGATGCAACATCGAGTTCCATTCAGGGCAAAAGCGAAACTTTTCTTCGATCTTTGTCATATGTTCTTTTTTCGATCAGTGTGAATTGACCATGATACTGTAAAGTTCTAAAGAAATCTCGAGTTGACTTAGTATCATGGCATCTCAAAACCAATATTCTGTTCCCATTTCTAGAGGGTAAGACGTATGAAGTGAATATGATATTTTAAGGGTACATTCTGTGAGCACACATAATTTTGAAGTGTGAAAAAACGTAAAGTTTACACAGCTATTTCAATTGAAATTTTAATGGAGCATTTGAAAATGTTCTGAAAAAAATCTTTGATGCTCTTTCTTGTGGTGCAGGTAAAGTTACCTCACACCATTTAATGTATCTAGATGCGTTTGACTTTGGCAAGAAATTTAGACCACGCAAGGAACTGTCAATGATGAATGCTCACGGGTTATACTCAAATGGAACGAATGAATTTGTGTCGGACACAAGCTGATGACTTCATGTCCATGAGTTAAAAATAGTTGACATGTGTAAAATTTGTTCTATCTGACATTTGAAATATTTATTAATTACTCCCAGAATATGTGCTTGTTTTAGGATCAAATATGTGAAATAAATGTGAGATATTGTGGGTATTCCAGTAAATATGTAATAATAGTGAAATAAAGTTGGTGCTTTGTATTCTGGCACAAGCTGCTGACTCCATGACTCCATTCTAGTTTTTCACGATGCGCATTTCTGTTAGATCTGACAGATCTAGGAGTGAACTTCTACTCCTTGCTATTGTATGTATTGATTATTTGATGAAGTGCACACAATCTAGCAAGTACTGGAAATATTAAAGAACACTTACTTTTAAAATTTAAATTGTGATAAGTAAAATTGCATTTTATTTCTGTCAGATCTGACAGATCTGTCAGGTGTGCTTATCGTGAAAAACCTGATTAAAGAGATTATCTTAGAAATGGATAACCACAAATTTCGATGGGTCATCTACTCGTGCTAGGCACAAGGTAATAGTTTTAGTTTCACTCTCTGAGCATAAAGTCCTCAGCTTGTGCCAAGAAAACAAATCATTCGTTTCATTTGAATGTAAGTCGTGATTTTGGAAGTAGTTCTGTTTGGGTACCCCCTAAATTACCCCTGTCTATATTATTATATCTATCTATTGTGGCATAACTATTACATCGATTTAGCTCTTTTGGAATTGAGATTGATAGATGGTGTCATGACAGACAGCGCTCCCTTACTGTAATGTGGGAAATTACTATGGATGATATAAGAGAAATAATATCTTTCTCACTTCATCTCAGAGAAATGATCGCAAATCAATAGGTAATTTTGAAATGCACGTGTAAAATATGTTTCTATCCTTGGAAATGTTTATTCCTGTATCAATTTCTTCTTAATCATGAAATAATTTCTTACCTGTTATAAAATTCATCACTTTCTTTATCAAAAGGTGTGATAGATCTATTAAATATTTAATTATAATTTAAAGTAGAAGATGTAAATATCATTATCTCTTATTACCTGCAAACTTGTAAGCAGACCTATCTTTCATCATCGAGAATCGTTTTTTCTTGTCGAAGTTACAGAGGAGTAAACTGGATAATTTCGCATGTAGCAGCAACAATCCTCAGCGGCGACTTCCAAACAAAGTACCAAGTCTAGTGATGCATTGATCCCAGACACAATTTACAATAAAATCAAGTACTGAACGTGTGGAGACCATTCTTATCAAGTCGTAACAATTTCCTTTGTTACACGTAGTGAATGGTCCATTACTTTATCCCGAGGGAAATAAACAGTCTCCAGATCAGTTGGTCTATGAAATTATTCCTTTGAAGGTGGAATGTGATAAATATATTCTCAGACATTGGTCATATCAATACGCTTATCTATGTCACCATTATATTTTTAACTAAAAAGAAAGTAGACCTCAACATTCTCAACCAAACAAAGAGCACAAAAAATCAATCCACATTATGAAACTTGACACTTTGGTTGTTCATATTAAAGGAGAAAAATATAAATTTAATGAGCATAATTAATTTCCATATTGGCTTTTAACTCGATGAAAAATAAATCTTTTTGAAAATAATGACAGTAATAAACGTTGAAATTGCAAGGCCACCCAGATCTTTTAAAAAATACTTTGCCTGTAACATTTTATCACATGTCTGTAGAAGATAGCAGCAGCAATTAGATCCACGCAGAAGACAAAAATAACACAAAATATCACTGGTTTGGAACGTCCAAATTTGATTTTTTTACAGAATAAAGCACTATTACTGGACGCCGAGATTTACGGTAATTTCTAATGAATCGATTTCACTAGTGAAATTCAAGCAAGTAGCTACGTGCGGCCATGATAAATTTTGCACTGTGCCTACGATTTTGTGGGCTTCCAACCACAGGGAATCCAAATTGTAGAGAAATTTTATCAAACAAATCAAAACCAATCTATGATTGTATGGACTGCAATTCTAGGCGACCAGATGGTAGTTAATCCAGAAATTAGATTGATGTGGCAGAAGACATGAAATTTATATATCGGCCTTTGGTAACCATCTTTTTTGTTGACCCTTAGAAACGTTGTTGGGTCCAACTCATGGAAAACAGATAGCAGATAGTCATTATTAACTTGGTAAATTGTCACCAATCTTTACTTTATTGCTGTTTTGGATCTTTTGTCACTTTGCGTCTTTTTCCACTTTATTGTCTCCTCAGAGAGGCTAGCTGCGGGAGCATGTAGACTCCATCTGCAGGGGGTGACAGCAGTTGTTCATGGGTGTTCTTTCATGCACTGGGCCACAATTTAGGTAAATTGATGG
>JBCAUG010612252.1:0-14209 GCA_038406175.1 Haplosyllis leylae | reverse complement strand
AAAATTTTGAGAAGCTGTTGCACACGACCATGGTGGCTGTGCAATGTAATTATTTAGTGGAAGAAATTTGAAAAATGAAAATGAGCTTTATTTAAAACTAATTTTAACGTCGAATCATCAGTAAAATATGATTTTGTTTAAGTTATCAGTAATCATTTAATTTTTTGCTATTTTTTTTCTCTGACACGTTGTTATCACAAATGAAAGCGCTGGAATGAACTGTGTGAGGATCAACAGTGTAGGCTAACCGGGGAATTA
This sequence comes from Haplosyllis leylae, assembly GCA_038406175.1. Lineage (NCBI taxonomy): Eukaryota > Metazoa > Annelida > Polychaeta > Phyllodocida > Syllidae > Haplosyllis > Haplosyllis leylae. The sequence continues at coordinate 13,951 of JBCAUG010612252.1, read as the reverse complement.
TGTGCAAAGTATTAACCTTGAATCAATAAATGGGACACTGATACGGCTTTGTAATGGTAATTTGCATGCGTTGGTACAGGTCAATTTGCTAATACGGTCTTACAGTGGAAGTAGTTCTGTTCATTCTTGCTGGATTATGTCCATGTTACGTTTCTCGGAAAGATTTATGCCATCTTAGATTACCAAACCATTATCAAGCTGTTGTCGACATAACTGCTAATTGAAAAAATATTAATCGTGTGAAAATACAGTGAGTGAATAATGGATTGGAACATTCAAAGTAAGTGAATTTATGTACTGAATAATAACTGAAAGCCAAATTAACTGAACAGACCACATTTAGTTATTTCATGCAATATTTCCTTGGGCATGTGTCCTGTTCGTTACCCCTTACGGCCTGTTCACACTGCCCATCCGATTTCTTGTTTCCGATTCCGATTCTTTCTGATCTCATTGGGTGCTGTAGTCATTTGTTTCCAATATGGGAAAGAAAATTGGAATCGGAAAGAAAAATCGGGCGGCAGTGTGAACAGGCCGTTTACGTTGTGATATTTACTTTACGTTATGAAGATAAATTGTAAGTAACAACACACAATCTTGCCTGTTGATGTCACATAATTGGTCGTCTGTTTCCTTTCCCGATATTTTAATTAGTTGCAGCAGATTTTTCCTGCTCTGATCATAACAATTCACATTGTTTATTTGTCATGCTGTCGAGATCTGCCGGGATACATAGAGCTGTCAGACTGAAACATTTTACGATTGTTACCGTTGTATTGATTTCATGAATAAGTGAAATACTATCGTCTAAAACGGCCTTGCACGTTGAATATTTTATATTTACTAATGAGCCAGATTTAGTGAAACGGATACAAATTTCATTCACGGATCATTGGTTTACCGAGGTCTTCTCACTAAATACTAGTCTGCCTCAGACACTCACATTCGGTTCTGTGTATCAAATAAACTCCTGTTCCCAAGCAACTCAAAGTTTGTTTGTGAGCGTCATTTGGAAGATCATGAGAGTTGTTTCCTCATCAATTTAAACACTTTTGTCAAATTGCTGGTCGTCGTGGGCATTGATATTTGATTTGTGATAGTTATTGACAGTTCGTGTTTGTACTTAACACCGACACTGCAGGTGCATTGGATTCCATTGATTTTTTTTCTTGTTGTCTTGACACACTTTTGAAAGCGCAGAACGTAATTTCGGGTGCGTGCATATTTTTCCACCACAGAGATTGCTGCATAATAATTTCCACTGCATACCACGGATTATTGAAATATTTCGAAAGTAGTCATGAAGCAAAGAGTTTTAAGATCCTAGTATGTATGGTGGGGCATCACAGTTGTCACAATACTACGTTGGTCATTATAAATATTTGTATGGGAATGAATATAGCCTGAAATATACATATATAATTTGCATTTTGTAGTAAAGAACGAAAACGACCTGCTGATTGAAGATGATGTAGAAAGTGAAACAATCCTGGGCGACGGCAAAGCAGGTTTGTTGGAGCATCAGGACAACGATATGAATCCCACTGCGTCACTCAACAAGTCTAAAGGGAAGCTGAGAGGGATGTCCGGTCCCATTTCCAGTAACCTAGATGTGAGTAGATGCCCGTCAGTTGATTCGTTTAAGACTGCTTGCTTGTTGTGAAAAAAATCCTCAAATTTTGCCTTTTTGTAACCGTGTGATTACAGATGTGTATCAGTGAATATGTACAGCTACAATCCCTTTTTGCTGTGACTTTTCACGTTTCAGGACAGAGATAAACGAAGACGGCCGCGATCAAGCAGACCAATCAGTGCTGTCAAGACGGAAGAAAACATTAGCTTCAGTGCTTTACCAAATGGTAGTCGACAAACGGACACGTCAAACAGTCGTGGTGTGGATCAGGACATTGCTAATGGAAGCACTTCTGCAGCACCAGTTTGCAGTGGAGTTACAAAGTATACATCTAGCAGCTCATCTCAATCTGGACTGAGAAAAGTAGAACCAATTTCTAAAACGGCAAGTAACAGTGTTCCTGTGGCATCGTTACGGAAGCTGGATAATGAACAAATACAACCAAAAAAGGAGGATGTGTCAGCAAGCAAGCGCCCACTGACCAGTCGTTTAAGTACTCGTCTCTCACAGAAAGAGGAAGATGACGAAGATAACCTGACGCACACCAGTGGTCCTTCAGCTGTAACTGACACTTTTTCGATCTCCAATAATTGTACAAATAGTAAAACGTCAACAGCCATGACTAAGGTAAGTGTAACCACTGTGTAAGGTGATATAAAGTTAGGGATAGTAAATTTATATGTCTTCATCATCACATGTCATGGTTTTCCGATTTTTCCTATTTTAGATTGGAGATATCGAAATAGGCGATGTGGATGACTTAGAGGATGATTTAGCGGAGCTGCAAGTATCGACGAGATGTATGCCAGCACCTACTAAACCCCCAAACATGATAACTGACTCGAAACCAATTGATATTCAGACTGCCATGGTATGTACCACAGAAATTGGTATTGGTATATCAAATGATACGGACACTTAATGGATCAGAAATTATATGTTCTCAAATGAATAATTACTAGTTCAAGGTCATGGGATATGTACTTTAAATCAATCTTGCGCTGTAGAACTTGGGACTGCAGGTGTGATACTTTTTAAATTTTAGGAACTGAAATTACTCATTTTTGGTTCGGCGTCAACATTTTTCAATGATGAGTGGCGGTATCAGGGTTTTACATTCTGTGATATTCCCAAACTACAGTATGGCATGGTTCAGAAAAAGGTAAACAATTAAGAATTGTCTAAGGCTTTTACGTATAGATATTATATCAGTAGTTACACTTACTTTAACACTGCGTCAGATACAATATGTATTCACTGACTATGTAATAACATCGTAAATTTTAACGTAATAATAACATAAAGAAAATTGTTTAGTAAACCGGAAAGAAATTTGAGAGATTTTTTTTCCAGGGAGGACCATGTGGTATACTAGCTGCAGTTCAAGCGGTAATGCTGAAGCATTTACTTTTCACAGATGACAAGAAGCCTACTCCAGAAAGGTAAGATGTGTCACAAAACAAAACTCACTGACGTTGTATTTGGAGTAGTGTAATCATTTAACTGACACCTAAACCTACTATTTAGTGTTTCTTTTGTAGTTTTGACGTGAGCAGAGAACGGAGAAGTGAGGCATTGGCAGACGCCTTGTGCGAAATATTATGGAGAGCTGGAGATAATAAGTATGCTGTTGTGGCGCTGTGAGTACCCTATCAACAACATACACAAAATATTCAGAAAAAACACGAATGTGAGATGTATGCTTCATCCTTTTATTTGGTATTCCATTGCAGGCCAAGTGGTCGCTCTATATTCTCAGGAAATGGTCGATATAAACCGGACGGGCTGACTGAAACCGTGAGTTTTTGTTACTGTAAATGGGTCTCAAATAAATGATGATATTTGTGATATAATTACAATATCTCGAGCAGTATATGTTTGAATTACCTCAACGTCATTGGTGGCTCGTTAGAGTCACTTTAGTCGTTGGTTTCGGCTTTTTACCCCAAAATTTTGGGAAGGTGGTGGGGACCTACAAATAGCATTTGTTCTGTGAATGTAGGTAGGATGGTGGTTCGGTTTGGAGGTGGTGGGGACACCTCAACCCTACATACTGTAATCAAACGTGTTTGAACTTTTTGCACTCAGGTGACACATAAATCTGGTTTTCAACTGTCTGTGTGCCTTGCCATCATGCGCTGACACCTTGCCATCATGCCCTGGGTGGTGGGGGCACCTTAACTGCACATGCTCTAATTGAAGTTGCACCCTTGAACGCTGCCCTCACAACCTGGGTGGTGGGGACACCTTAACCATACTGTTCTTGTTGAAGTTGAGCCTTCAACTGGTTGGTGGGGACACTTTAACTATACATGCTCTGATTGAAGTTGTCCCCTTGTGTCCTACCCTTACCACTTGGGCGGAGGGAACACTTAACTATACATGTCCTAATTGAATTGTCTCCATACCCTGCCATCACATACCTTAACCTGCATGCTTTATTTGAACTTGCACCCTCCAACCCTTGAGCCCTTGCATCCTGGGTGGTGGGGACACCTTAACCTATTAGCTGTAATTGAACTTGCTGCGTTTCACCCTTGTGCCCTTGCACCCTCAGCCTTATACCCTTGAGCCCTCACACTCGATGAACCACCTGGTGAAACTGTCACTACGCAATATTATTTCTAAGTAATAATGCAGCATAACAAAATATTTAAGGGTAAGTACATATATTTTGTTCTTTTAGCTGGTGCTGAATTATTTCAAGAAATATGATGATCTACAATCGTTTATGAAACAGTGCGTCAATCAGGTTTGTGATGGAATAATGCTAGATTTGTCAGAAAAGAGCAAAGCAAAATTTTCAGTGAAACCAGGCGTATTTCACGTACACTTTCATTTATTGACTTGAGTATGTATGTGCTTTATTACAGTATGAAATGGATGGTTATAGTGGTGTCATTCTAGTCCTTTATTCTGCTGTACTTTCCAGAAGTATCCAAGAGTAAGTTTAATTTTAACCCTGAATATATCTGAAAAAATTGGGTGTTCAGATAGTGATTTAGTTTCTGTTGATAATATGATTTCTGTATTTATCTTACAAGATATCGGTTTCTATCGATTGAAATAAAAAAGTCAAACATAGCCAACATACTCTTTTTCTAAATTTGTTGTGAGAAATCGCAGCCGTGAATGTTTATGCAGCCATAACACTAGATATTAAACAAAATAATGCCAGTAAACACTTACTTTTTTTTCAGGGTGAAATGTGATATGGATGAAGCCAACGGTAAACTAATGGGAGCCCACGGATATTGCACTCAAGAGATGGTCAACCTTCTCCTGGGTGGTCGGGCAGTTTCTAATGTGTTCAATGATACAGTGACACTGGATGGTGCGCCGGGGGAGAAGAGTACGGTGCTACAAGGTGTTAGCAAGAGAAGTGATGTAGGCCTATTGTCATTGTTTGAGCACTACAAGTCTTGTCAGGTAATCGATCACATATCATGTTTTATCTTCTTCAGCCCAATTTATTTTCAGTTTCCGTTCGGCAGACATTAATTTACTGCCATCTCAAGAGTTCCTTGTTTATTGTAGGTGGGTACGTTCCTAAAGACACCGCGATACCCGATTTGGGTTGTATGTAGTGAAAGTCACTTCAGCATCCTCTTCTCTCTGAAACGTGAATTACTCAGTGACTGGAAAGCCGAGAGAAGGTTTGATCTCTACTACTACGATGGTCTTGCCAAACAAGACGAAGAAATTAAACTCACTGTTGGTACGTGTTCGAGTGTTTGCACATCAAGACATTCTCTAAAAATGATCTGCGATCGTTATTGTGAACTAAGAAAAGCAGTAATTCCGTGTTTGTCATTAACTAAAATAAAGTTTTTTGACATTACAGATACTACTAATCGTTACTTTACTCCACCTTCTGATGATGAGCTGGTGCCGCCATTGGAGCAGTGTATCAGGACAAAGTAAGTGCCGGAAATATGTTTGAAAGTTTGTAGATCTGCCTTAATGAGAGTGGAGGAAAAGTATTAAATCTTATAATTGTGTGTTTTAGGTGGCCTGATGCCGAGGTGGATTGGAATGGTACAGACCCACTCTTGTGATCGCCATTAACCGCAGTCTTTCTAGATATATTCTTAAAATTATCAACTTAAGCCTTTATGAAACACATTCCAAAGGATCACATTATTTCATACATTTACGTGTATATATTCGCCAGAAGCTCATGTGATATGTTTTTGTTTTATTGATACGGGGTATCCCATTGATGAAATAACTTTTGCCAAGCACGCCTTTTCAGAATTTTGAAATGTGATTATAGGTGTTCAGCTATATAGATCTACACAAGTCCTGTAGATCTACACAAGTCATGTTACCTTTTTTGGTTGCAGTCCGTCCAAATCCATAGTTTGTGCCATTTTTACCATACATATTGTGGTTTTTAAATTGTTTTAATTTTTGAATTAATAATTCTTATTATATTGCTGTGCGTATGTGTTGTACGACACACATATCATTACGACCTACGTTGCAAGCAGTTAGGGCGAAAACTACACGAATACGGTAGAACTTTCTTAAAAGACAACCGCAATTTTCTGCATTTTATTCTGGTGAATACATTCAAAGGAATAGAGTACAGTCTATCTAAAGAGCAAACGAAACACTGAAAGTGTTACTTCTACAGGCAGAACACAGGTAAGACCAGAACAAAAATTGATGAAAGGTTTGGCCAAGTTTGGCAACCAAATTATTACACACAATCGACAGAAATATTTATTTCATTCCCTTGGTTGTGGGAAGAGGGGGGGGGTTGTCAGAATAGATTAATAACAATAATAATACCTGTGTACTACAGGTGTTGTCAAGGGAGTGTCAGCATATTGGAAGTTCTGCTGTACAGGGCTAAACTGCTTGTACAATGTGTTGAATCGCGTATGTTCAGTATGTGTTAATTGTTAATTGCTGCCAATCAAGGTTGGAAGTGCGTAAATGTGCAAAGCACAAAGTAGGTAGACTATGGTTTCGTCAGTTACATTTGTACTGCTACATTCATGTAGTATAGCTTCAGAAAATAAATCAAACACCACAAAATAAAGATATGCAAACCACTTGTTTTATTAGTTGATTCCATAAGCAAAGATATTTTGGCCCGATGGTTGTAAAAGTTTGGCTGTATGGATTTTCAACTCTCATTGGATGCCTCACAACACCAAAATGCAATCAAAGATCGGGTGATTGGTTTTTCAAATTTTTTAACTATCGGCACCATGAATTACATCGTTTTCCACAACACCTACATAAAATCTGATCTGTAAAGTAATACTTTAGTACGGAAAAAGTGCTCAAAAACGCACACCATGTAAACTATATTCTCATTCTTTCGTGATCCTTGCCGATAATAAAATGGTCTCTTTTTGTAAATGACAAAATTGTCATGATTTATATCACAGATTTAAGTTGGCACTCGATGGATAACAGCTTTCCATCAGAAAATGGAGTCAAAAATATGCAAATCACCACATCAATTATATCGCAATACAATAAAAATATTGAACATTTATCTGCTGTGGTTGATAGCACAATATGTGTTCCATCACCGAAATTGCAATAAAAAGGTAGACTAACTTTTATCCTGATTTGCCACTGCATTTCGAACAATGTTACCGGTTAATATAGCATATACGGCGATAATACTACGTAGCAAAGAATTAAAAAAAACATTGCTCAACAAGAAAATCTGTTTTATGGGCCCATTCACACCGAGCGGAAGAGAAAGAGAAAATTTTCCTTGATGTCTTTGATAACTTTCGCTTTCGTTCTCAGTCGATATAGGTCCTCGAAAATACACAAAGGGACTTATTGGCACCAAAATGTTCTGTCAAAAGTTAACTGCACAAAGCAGGCTTCATTCTACTTTTTGAAAATACAAATCTATCAGGTTTTACTTACTTGATAACAGATTACATCTATCTGTGGTAGAGTAATTTTAAATTCAAAATAAGTATCATGAAAATATGGAATTTGTCGTCAAATGGTGGAATTTCTTGAGCGAATTACGTTTAACAACCCTGATATACTACAGTTTTATAGCAATTAAAATGTTTACATGTGTGTAAATCACTCCTCATCATATTCAGCGTGCACGAGAGACACGTAAGAATAGATGCTGGTCGCGTCGGCGACTGATGTGCTTTTCTCATCTTCAAAATCATCCGAATAAGAAACCTGGTTGGAATCATCTTGATTTGTCTCCCTGTCACATTCTTCAATATCATCTCGGCTACCACCATCACCTAGTAGCATGAAACAAATTATTGTCGTAGTTTCTATTCTCTTTTGTTGCTAAGAAATCAACGTTATGAACCATGTTTTTTTTTCTTTTCATAGATTACAAGCAATAATTGTACACGTGTTCCCACCATTCACCAAAATGCATTAAACCCATAAGAAAGAACTGACAAATGTTACTTGATAACTTAAGGTAATTGATTATTTCATTTCAATGGATTTTTGTGAAAGTTTTGCAGGAATATTCTTCCCAACTGTTTGCAGCTGACTCGAATTTTCGTGATGCTGAAAATCGTGTGTGCAAGAAGCCGCTGGCAAAATATTACTGCTTTTTCTGACATTCCTACTTAATAAGCAATGTTTCACTTATCACTAAACAAGTACTTGAATGCTAATACTTTACCATTCAACAACCTGTGAATGTAAATTTCAAATTTCAGAGTCTTCTTAAAAATCAGCACTTCCATCTAACAAATTATAAATTCGACATTTTCTAACTCCAGAACTTGACCAGGATATACAAACACTCACCTTCCTCGTCGTCACCCGATTCATCGATTTTATCTAGCTGATCAACTTTGGTGTCACTTGGCCTGGTAAAATAGTAAATGTTAATTAAAGAAAAAACATGAAAGCAACATCGATGTGAAATTTGTGTGAAAGACTAAATTGTGTGCTTCTCAACAGCAAAAAGACCATTTCCTGTTGAGCGATTTAGTTGGTTCTTAAAACGAGAAACCGTAACCCTTACCCTTTCGTTTCATTTTGTTGTCCAGATTTGGCCTTGGTCTTGGTTTTCTTCCGGAGTCTTCCATTCTGACGAGCTTTCGTTTCGTTTTTGTCACCACTGTCCGCCTTCTTTTCCCCTGCCGAACCGAGACTAGGGCGGCTTTCTTGTGACATCTTGGGTAGACTTTCACCAGAACACTCGGAAGGCTTTTCGTTGCATCTTGATCTGTTTTTACTGTCGTGTGAATCATTGACTCTCTGGAAGATTGTAATTCTCAATTGTGATTGCTTACCCAGTATGTTCAACTCCAGATCTACGAAAACAGCTTCCTCATTAATAGAGTTTCCTCACACTGTGCATTCCAACAAAAACACAAGTTACATAATTGAAGTGCTTCAATAACCCTATTTATTAGGAACACGGCAGGACATTACCTTTCTCAGTTTAAGAAGTCTTGGATTGGTCTTTGGATTGCCATTGTAAAGCCCTGAAAGATAAAACATTTGTAAAAGTACATTGCAATGCGTATAAATATGACTCTGATAGTTCTAAAAATCTCAAAAATCTCGTCCGAAAATAGAAAAGCTCTCACCTACACCTGTATTTTCTCCACAAGAATAAAGAAATCATTAGATCACACGAAAAAAGGATCAACAAATTTTAAAATGTAAAATTTAATTTTCAGCACAAGGGAAATAACATGCATAAAATATACAAAACTGAAACTAAAACTTTAAAAAAAAACTTCAAAAACAGTAAAATGGTACGAACATAAACATCCACAAATCACATTCACGTATTTTTAAAATTAAAGAAGAGCTGGTTTTCGGTAATCTTGGATTTCCTCAATTTCAAAGAGAAATGAATACATGACACAAAACCAAGGTTTCACAGCACAACACAAAACTCATGTACACTGCCAACGATCACACGCTATGTATCTTCCTACGTTGCCTGTAGTAATTTAAGGTAACAAATTATACTTTTTACCTTCAAACAAAGGTTTGTAAGATATTGCTTCTACTTTTCAACAGATTGCTTCTACTTTCAAGGAATACTAAACTGAGTAGGGAGAAAACGACAATGGGATTGTGCCGGAGGGTGGTGTGTGGTGTAGGACGGTGATGTCATGTATGACATCGGCACTTTGTTCATTGCTAAGAACTCGTCAGTTCTACTTGCGTGTTGAGCCTTCATTCTGGCCTGACGACGGTCGAAGTTTCCTTTTCGAAAGGCTTCTTCACAGGAAGGATGAATAGCCCAGTAGAAACCGCGACCTGTTTCCGTTTTTCCTGCTTTTACAAAACACTCGTTCGTTGAAAGGTTATGTCTTACAGCATTTCGCCAACTCAATGTTGTTTCCTTGTAGAAACTGTATTGTGACATAATGTGCTTGTATATTTCTGTGAGGCAGGCCCTGCCGGTTTTTGACGCAAGTATGGCTTTTGCTATCAAAACCATGTATGTTTCCTTGGGCTTATTCAGTGTCGTCACCTTACTTGCCTTACCCTTTGTCCTTTTTGGTGCACTTGGTTCCAGGGGTTGTGTTGTACTATCTGGGAAAACTTGACTGGAATTATGCTTATCTTCACTGTGCTCTCCAAAACTTTCAATCCAACTTGTATGACCTGGTTCTGAGTCAACATTTGAATTATCTTGAAGTACGGGTCTTACTTCTCCGTTTCGAATTGGTTGATATTCAGGTTGAATTGCGCTACATTCTGGTTGTAAAGTTTCCCCACATCGGTCTAACCGTTGACTGCCACAAACATTAGGATGCCGAGTCTGTGGTATATTGTGATCTTGTACCCTGGAAGGCTCTACGTATGACAAATAATCTGGATTGGCATGATCAAAATAATTCTGCTTCCATTGAGACGAAACACCAGACGTATTAGCACAACAATCCACGTGATTCTGTAAGTTGATCTCAGTCGATGGAAGTGTATGGCGTGCATAACTCGCGGGTAATCTTACTTGCTCCCTTATGTAGTCCTGATAAGGAATTTGAAAAGAATGTACTAATGGAAATCCCGAGTAATTTAAAATCTGTTGTGGGAAAGGGTAACCAGGTAGAGAGTCGGAATTTAGTTGCATCCCACCAGGAAGAACTGGTGGTAGAGGTGGAGAAGAAGCCAAAATCAGTTTTGTAGGGGAGTACTGACTTGACAAATACAATGGCTTAATTGGTCTTGGCCCTGCGTACATTCGTGGGTAGCAGGTATTCACAGTGACGGTGTCGTAACGCCCTGTCATCCTACATGTACCACCGCTATTATGAAGCGGGTTTCTGATAGGTGTACCACAATAGGAAGGTATGACATTGCTCACCGGAACACATGTTGATGAAATACTGGTTTCCTTCGTATTGAAGTTCGCTTGATGAGCACCATAAAATTGATGGTTCCCATCTTGATTCAAAGCCATGTCAGAACAAATACCACTGCAGCTTCCCGACGAGCTCGGTGAGTGTATATCTGAAGTATCAGTGTTGTTGATCAAATTCACACCGTCAATGCAATCAGTAGACGTAGGACTTGTCGCGGCACTATTGAAACCACTGTCGATATCATACTCAACGTCGCTTATGTTGTCGTACTCCAGTGCGTACGATGAGTCGAAGGTTGATTCTGATCCACACAAATTCTCAAAAAATGTGTCATGCAATGGTTCTCTGCCATTCTGTTCTTCTCTGCTTACATTTTTTTCGATACATCCAGGGTTTGTGATGTTAGATTCCTTTTGAATGTTGGGTTTATTGAGTAGACCTTCGTTGAAACTCGGTAGCTCCCTACAACTGGGCATCAAAATGGACCCAGAATTACTAACAGTGGATGCACTGTTATTACTGATAACATCGCATGGAAGTTCGTAACCAATACTGCAATTTGTATCTGTGCACTCAGTGCTACCAAGAAGACCATCAGCTCCAACAATACCGGAATCTTCCCTCGCATTTCCTGGTGATGACTTTTGTCGTTCTTCTGATGACTGGTTACTTTCCGAGTTCATGTAGAAACTGAATGGTGGATAAATCTTAAGATAGGGATAATCCGAATCGGTCTCCATCTCGCTTTGTTGTTATCTGAATGTGCATGTAATTTATTGATTGTGGAGCCTACTTCAACTAATTTCATTATCTACTGAAAATTTTCACATTAACAACTGATACAGCTGTTACGTCGAGCTCAAATCAAATTTAGTTTACGGTCCAGTGATAAGGACAAATTTCCCACTGAAAACTATGCAAATTGCGCTTTTCATACTTAAATATTCCTTGTTTTGGTTCTAACATCGTGCTGTTTTCATCGGTTACTCCGGTCAAATAAGCCAATGGATATGCACCAATAATCATAAACTATTGTTTACGCAAGTCGGTTAACAATCATTGACGAGTGAATAGTCAATATCTTCATAAACACGAGCTGAACAATTCATGAGAACCGAGGGAAGTTCACCTGAAGAATGGTCACATTTTGTGTAATCAAATACTCTAATCAAGTGAGAACACATTACGGAGCCACGTTTGAGTGGAGAAGTTGGGGAATTTATTGTCTAAAACGGTCCTACTATCAAGAAACCTTGCCTGAGGTCCTCCCCAGACATAATATGGCGTGTCAACGTGTCACGAATAATAGGTGATTTATTACAAAACTACCATTCATTCAATAAATGAAACAATCCAATGAATCAAAATCCATGCACAATAGCAGAAGATGTTACAAGTAACGTTTAAGACATTGCGTAAATCTCGAAGTGAGGGAAATCCGACATTACCTACAGTAGGACGTCAATTACTGTGTGCAATGTACATAAAGAGTTAAAATAGACCGGTCAATTGATTTTAAAAATCATGGGATTAAAATGTCTGACAGCATCCTGTGAAGTGCCATCTGTGTCGCGCTGCATCTGAATTTGTGATTTAATTTGACCATAACTTTGGTGTAGGCAGATGAAAAGATAAATTGATTAAGATATAACAAATTGAAGAGAGATGAAGAGATGAAAAGTGAGATGAAGGAGGTCCAAAAATGTATCAAGCAAAATCTGGTATTATTTCTTTTTTTTTTTGGCAGGGGGTCAAAAAATCAAAGAAGTTCAGAATAGCGTGAAACACACTTTGGTTTTGGAATTTTTAAAATTCGATGAAATTGTTGAAAGCAGGGAAATTTTGTAAGTGGCCACAAGTAAGCAAACAAACTAAAGCACAGACACCGTAGTGACCACATAAGTCGCTCCGCTCTTTAAACGGCGCGACTGAAAATAACCACATGTATAGAATGCTTGTGCACTAGATAAACTGGAAAATACATGTACAAACAATATAAAGACAATTATCATACACCGGGGCGCAATCCAACTTTTTTATTGGTTAAAACTCAACAAATACATTGCGATACTTGCTAATAGATAGAAATTGATTGGCTAAGCTATTGTTGACGTTGGAATTTGGGCAAATATATATATAAATCAATTAAAAATTAGATTTGATATTTGCTCATTTTTCAGCAAATATCAAATAATGCTATTCCAATGGAGGATTTGATATTTGCTCATTTCAAGCATTAAAGAGTACGTTATGACACTGCACGTAAAAAATACATACAGAAGACATACTGAACTTTATCTATTTAATAAAATTTTTTTATTTCAACTATTTCTTTGCTATATAAAAGAATTTTAAAATTAATTTGCCTTCCGTCTGAAATTTTTGTTTACCCATTACCACATTCTGTTGCTATGACAATAATAAGACATGCGCTTTGAAGTACAATTCAGTGACCAGACACTCACTTAGAAATTTATTATTTTCATCAAAATAAGCCAAAATGCCACAGTTTGAGGCAAAAACAGACCATGATATTGATAAAATTAGAGAAGAAGTTCAAGCTAAAAACACTCTAAGTGCTGACAAGAAATGGCAAAGTGTGTTTAAGGAATTCCTAGAGGCAAACAATATGAGTCAAGACTTTTATGACTTCGATGTTGACACTTTAAATAAATGGCTTACTAAACTGTGGTTCAGTGCAAGACAAAAACAGACGAAAGAAGAACTTGAAGAAGGAAAACCTGGAAAACGTTACAGGGCCAACAGCTTAAAAAGCATGAGATACGCAATTAATAGATTGCTACAGAAGAGTAACAACAACAAGTTCGACATAATTTCTGGAGAACAATTTTCACCTTGCCAAAGAGCATTTGATGATGCTATCAAGGAATTAAAAAAATAGCCCTGTGACGGGCTGAGGTGGTTTAAGTTAAAAAAGGTGTCAAATTGTCAAAAAGATGTCAAATGTCAAAAAGTCAAACACATGGACTATGGAGGAGGTTCACAAAAAAAATAA
>JBCAUG010612141.1:0-14210 GCA_038406175.1 Haplosyllis leylae | reverse complement strand
AACTATTGGCTCCCATAGTTTAACTGCGTGTTGAAATTCCAGTACTCCTCTCCAAATTCTTGACAGGAATGTTTACAGACCACTTTCTTCAGGTTAAAGGAATCATAGTCCCATAACAATATTTTCTACTGATACTAATTCCAATGAAACGTTCTACTTATAAGTTGCCAATTTCGTCGCTGCTTTCAAAGGACATTGTTCGTAAGTTATTATGATGTTTTTCTAAGTTTTGAATAAAACACCTGTGAAGGTGACAGAAGTGCATCAGCTGATACAAATTCCAGACGTCCGAGTTCCATTCAAACAATGCGTCTAGAAAAGCAAAACCAGATAAACCAGATAAAACGATATTCTTCCAGGATCAACTTCAAGGGTAGAAAGTTAGTGATCTGCACGTCTTACTGTCGGGTTGGTATCTTCTTTATCACTCAAGGATCTGGCTCCGTTTTTCAAAACCTATTGCGCACCACTTGTAAGCATTTTTGTCCGAAATTCATCGCCAGACGACGTCAGCTGCGTTCCTTCTTCATTATCGCTTACCAATTGTTTACTGATATATAAATGAGACAGTAATGTAAAAGCTTCATGTTGATGCCCATGACTTCTGTTTGGTGAGAAAAAATGAAGAAAAATTACCCAAAGTCTTATTTGAGGCCAGCTTCTTCTGGATTGCCAAGTATGTTTGATTCCTGTCTTTGGATCTTGGTGAGGACGATGTCAAACTTTGAGTGCCAAAGATTGTAGACGAAAAACCAACGACGTCATCTGTTCTGATGGAAATGTGATCATTCTGTATTCAAAACTGCTAAACAAAACTGGGATGATCCATGTAAATGGCAGATGAATCGACAGGTTGCACTGAGTTCGAATCATTGGAATCATCTGGCCGCAACGGTTGTGGCAAGGTGGTGACCAGGCATTGTCTGTGGAACTCAAAAAAGTTAACCACGAAGGTATCATCCTCGGGTGCTTTCACTCGGCAGTAATCGTCTTCAAGTTAGTGCCAAAGGATGTTCTGTGGTATCAGCGGGAAGAGAAATCAGGTCTACATGAGGTGAAAGGTGCAATTCATTTCATTCGTAAATCTCTTTGCCTACCCCTTTTCTTAAAAATGTATGGAGATCAACTTCTGTAAGAGTAGGCTTAGCTTGGATGTTATAAATCTGCCTCCTGCTTGGAATAAAACTCATAGACATCTCCTCTGGTCTTCCAGATACTTTCTTTGCGCTTTGAAATATCTTCCTTTTTCATGCGAAATACCATTCGTACAGTTTTTTCAACAAACATTTTGATAGTTTACGAGGAGGGAGCGGTTGCATTTGCATTTCATCAATGCCAAAAGAAAACGTAGACGTAAATGTGATGATATAATGGCAGGTCCAAATCCACATCAATTAGATGATTCCAGAAACAGGGTAACCGCTGATGGGTTTCGCAACAAAACATATCAAAGAAAACGTTTTTGTTAACCGGTCAGTTTCACATTTTAAGGTTCTCAAGGTACGTTCACATTTGGCGAGAAAAGGGTCACAATATCAAAATGGGTTTCGCAATAAAAGGTAACTATCTAAGGAAACGTTTTTCTTTAAACAGCAAGTTTCACTTTTGGGTTCAGACATAAAAAGGCCACAACATCAAAGTAATTTATTCAATAACTAGGTTTGATGGTAACACTTGGCGATGACAATCTGTACAATACGCACAGAACTCCTGCAAAATGATGTCACTAACGCAAAAAAAACGTCGCTGTCATTGTTGGCGTCACTGTGAAACTTGTGGTAGGTAACTTTTCAGAGCAGTCAGCTTGGAACCAACAGTGCAACTGAATCATTCCTCTAGCCAATCGATTACAACATCGCTAACCGATTTCTTCCACCTCCGCCTCCCACTGTTCGAGGTTATTCTACCCTTCCTGAGGCAGACTGAAGGATCGATCCATCTTCAGAGGCTATCAATAAACTAGCTGTTGCAAACACTAAGTGGAGATGGCTTTTCTTCTTTCATGCTGTTCTCGCTACTATCTGTCTTGACGGAGCTAAAAGGGGTTTCGTTTCTGGCTTGTGGAATGAGTTGATTTGATTAACCCATTGTTTAATGATAAATGTGCAGCAGCCCCATACAGAAGATCCGGGTTCGATACATAGTGAGGAGGGTATCAAGGGTAAGTGTATATGAAGCTGCTTCATGTGCAATATTTCTGCCAATCACAGCCGCAACAGACCAAGGTGTAAAATTGGTACCAGTCCTGTGTGAGTTGACAGGCATGACGTGTGGGATGTAGCTACTGCATCTGATCTCATCACTAGAAGGTGTTGGTTTATCCAAGGTTGGCTGGGTTAAAGTGAAAACTGTACTTCAAACAATAAGAAACAATAACACATGTGGAAGCATAATTCTTTGGCGTAAAGGGATGCAAATCCAATATTTGGCAAACGGTTTTCTTAAAATCCCACTCCAAAGTAGATCCACCACTGCCCAATTTTAACTTTAGTTTTCTGCATTAGAAACTATTTAGGCATGTTGTTATCAGTAACAGAATTATTGAATAATTCAGTTTTTGCCACCGTTATCGATCCTGTCAGTAGAAGACAATGCAAGTCTCGTAAGGACCACGAAAACCTCTGATATTTTGCCATCCCTGTTTCTAATAAGAAAACAGCAAACCACGGCATCAAAGACCTGACTACCATCCAACCCAGTGGTGAATCCAAGGGAGCAGACATTGCAACGCTCTCTGAGTCTTTTTTCCATTTTCATAAGGTTTGTCGCAGATACTAGGTCAACAGGACCTATGGCGGTGACAAAACCCTTGAGTTGGGTCCGCGCAACTGCATATGCCTATCTGGGAAATCCTGAATATAAAGCTGCGACCTACCGACCTTAACTCGCCCAGTTTCAGTTCACGTTCGACGGACTTTTCAATCGTCGCTAAACTGCTGAGTATACCAGTATACTGATAGTTACACCTCTTATTTACCCGTAACAGCAATAGATCTCAACGAATAGGAACACAAAAGACACTTTTGCATCAAAAAGAGAAATCACACACACACACACAATGTGACTGATTGCTACAAGTTACCACAGTTTTTAATGTTTTGACCGGTATAATCAATTAGTTTGCAGCAGGTGTATGTAAAAGTTCCACGTGATTTTCTGGCACCTTGTCATCCCTTTGTTTCACTGATCAACGAATTCACACCTAGATCTATTTCGACCTATTATGTGTAGACAATGCGCACTCAACCATGATAATCAATCAATACAATGTCAGATTTGTATTATTTAGAAAAATCTCGAGTGGTGTGTACAAGGCGAGACAAGAGACGACCCATGCTTCACTAAAAGTGTAAAATTGAAACTTCGTAACACGCAACACTGATCATTCCGATGAATCACTAAACACCAAACATCATTCAATGATCAACTTAAAAAGTGTGCCAGTTTCCGTTACTTATTCTGCAAAATAAAATTCTGTAATAAAACATAAAAAACCTGCACAAATGAGATCCAGTCTCATCTCCTTTAAGTCTCAACGCGTAGAATGTCCTGTGTTGGACATTCCACAAAAATACAATACAATGCAAACCGTAAGGGGAAAGCTTATAGATTACAGTTTACTGTATTGGTCAATGATGTAAGTTTTGAAAAAATAATGTGACTTCATGAATAGAGCAGATATATCCCAATACAACTGAGTTATTATGCAGAAAAAGAAAACCAGATGCCGTCACCTTCTGATCATTTTCCATAATGTCCTCTGGTGGATAGAATTCTCCAATCGAATAATTTCGACTATTTTCTCACAATACACCAATAAGGATTTTAAAAGGAAATATTTTGAACTCACCCATCTTGAATTCTCCCTCTCTCAGGTGTTGTACGTAATGAATTGATGCTCCTGTGAGATGCTGCTATGTTAGCAATTTTCTGTACAATCCACTCTTCAAATTTCGACCCTCACCTGTCATAATACGTAAAAGAGGCTGTTTTCTTATTCTGTGATTGATAAGAAGAAAAACAACAGTTTAAGGCCCGTTTATACTAAACATCAACGTCAACGCAGAGTCAATGCTGCGATGATGCTTGCAATTCAGCTCTCATTGAAATTAATGGAAACAAAAAGAGTCGCTCTGGAATTGATTTCAATGAGAACTGTGTCGCAAGCAGCATCACAGCATTGACTCTACGTTGACGCTGATGTTTAGTGTAAATGGGCCCTTAAGCCTTGTTCACACTGAGTGTCAATGTTACTGTCAACGTAAAAAAATGCTATGTTGACGAGCAAATGGGTATGCAACCCATTCTGCCCGTAACAGTGCCCGTCAAAAAGATCAAAGGTGCCGCCCGTCAACGTTACATTGTGACGCTCGGTGTGAACAGGCCTTTAGACTACTGTAATTCCTTTCCGTGTACTCATTATCACGGGGCCTCGGGGGAGTACGAACTATTGTGTAATCAAAGAACGGGAGTAACAGGATAAGTGAGTGTCTGTATGGTTGTGAGTACACTAGGTTTAATCAGCTTTCGTGTTTTCGAAATAACCCACATTCCACTGGGTATTACAGGCAATGATAATTAATGAAAGCTGCCGTTAATCGTCAGTTAAACTATTAACTTAATGCGTCATCCCACTAGGAAAAACTCTCGGTAGAGAATTCCGAGATTCCGGATTCACCGGTAGCGAGGCAGTCAGAAAATATTTGTGATAAATTCGATCTGTGGAAATTCTCCAAGAAATTGAAAGTTTCAAAGTTAAATGGATACGTGTGTGTGAAATGATGCGTGAACTGTTATATCACTAGAGGTCATAGTAAGTGGGTTAGCAGTCAATGGAGACAATACATCACGTAATCATGACCAGATCGGTACAATTGCACATCTCAAGAAGAAGAAAAATGTGACAAATTCAGGCATACGAGAGACGAAAGGCCAATGGTGCGGACGACAACCATTGAGGAGTTTCCTTATTGGTAAAGGCGGATAAAATTTTGCAAGGTAATTCGCTTTTATAAAATTATTCCTGTCTATTAACTTTGTATAATTAATTTAGGGTACAATTATACTGGCGCGAACACGAAAGCGAAAGCGAAAATTCTCTTTGATCTTGATCAATATAAACACACAACTAGGAAAGCTATGTATCCATTTTAAGCGATGTCACTTTTGCTCCAATATAATTCCACCTTAATAGTGTAGGAGTTTCCGAATTAGTGCAGCTTGTAAAAGATGTGACAAGAGTCTTTTGTTAATTTACACTCGCCGGGTATCTAATTAAATTTTAAACTAAGGCAAAACCTGACCGCATTTTCTATTTGCTGGTCCCATAAAAAGTACGGCGACGGTCAGTTTCAGAATAAAGAAACATAATTGGACATTTAACAGGAAGCATTATCACTACACACAAGAGACAAATGATCTTTCTGATGCCTGTCAGTAAGTTGCAAAGCAATCATGCGATGAAGATAGAAAAGATTTTTTAATTGATGTTGAGAGCATACCTTGTTATTTGACGCATCGCGGTTCGACCTCAAATCTTATCGTCCACAATTGTAGAATTGTCAGGTATTCCTTTCTTCTTCAAATTCCCTTGTAGTTGTCGAATAAAAAAGCAAACAGTAATCAACAAACATTCCAGCAATGTGCGAAAATTAGACGTAAACATCCACGGAGAAAGAAAGCTGTTTGGGAGGTGTTCATAGGTATCATTATGTTACAGATAAAAGCGCAAGGTTGACTTGGTTAAGTGATACTAAATAGATGAATATAACACAAACTGTTCTGAGGTTAAAAGCTCACCGCAATACAGGCTTATGACTTATACATGTACTCATCTCTATTGCTACAAACGTTATTTATTTTTATTTTACAAACTCAGAGGCGTGTATGTTTCTACTTTGTGGCCATGTTTTCTGTCTTTGCTTGTCAGCCGTAGTGTGTCATCACTACCCTAGCAGTAACCCTGAACAAAAAGTGAACAAATCGAGTTTATTGCCTCGTTTCACCTTTGATAAATCCGTCTTCTAGGTAATCCATGTACCAAGGTGTTATGGCTTATTCATACTGCACGGGAGGGGGGCAGGGAATGGGACTGGCACAATAGGAGACAACTGGTCTGGTTCCTGTCCCTTTCTGGGACCAGTGTGAACATTTCTGTATAATTTCTTAGGACCCATTAATCCAAGTCCTATTCCCGGTACCTGTCCCAGACCCGGCCCAGTACAGTGTGAATAAGCCATTACCTGGGTCATCAAAATTAGGAGACGGACAACAATAATATTTGCACTCGCGCACCTCATCAGGATAGCGCATTGCAAATTCTATTCTCGAAAGGGTCAATGATGTTAAATGACCCTTACCTGTAAAATTTAAATTGTGATACTTCTTAAAAGTTGCGTTTTATATCTGTCAACGTGAGAAACCCACCTATTTATTTTGAACTACTGTACAAGAGTGAAATGAAATAAGGTATGTGATAACATGGAGAAATGACAGAAATGGTATGAAGAACATGGCATTTATTCACATGTTTCTGTCTATTGCTGTGCTAGTGTATGCAGTTGAACGTTTTAAAAAAAACCGCTATCAAAAGACTGGCAGTACAAATCAAACGTCTGAATATTTCAACAGACAGATAATTGATATCCTTATATTTTACCTTGATACTGAGTAACGTGACCTTGACCTTCAGATGACCTTGACAATTTATGCAGGTTTTATTCAAATTTAAGCATGTTGAAATAAATGTTAGGGAAAATATGACATTTAATTCATTTGAATTTGACCTTCACCAGTGACCTAAATACTCAGACTTGACCTGGATAAGATCAAAAAATATCTACACACTGAAAATGAAGTTTGTAACTGTAGTGATTTCAACGTTAAAGCCTGAACAAACAGATAGACACACAGACAGATAGATATGAGTGAAATTATTACCGACCCGCATATGACCAGAATTGTACATTATTGCACGTGCAAATAAACTCACGAGTAACTACGCATATTTCCCATACTGCACTGATTCTAGTATCAGAAAGGAGCTGCATTGATTGTTACTTTACGTCTGATCAACCTCCGCCCATATTGATGGACTGATAAGTTGATTAGGCCGATTTGTATTGACAATTTTGACGTTTTGTCGACATTGAGAGGTTATTGGATGAGGAAAAACGTGTGTGGCGTGTAATGGAATGGAAATTTGATGCAGATGGATTCCAATTTCTACAAACTAAGATATTTCCAGATAATTTCAGAAAAATAAAAATTAAACTTTTCTCCTGTCACATCAGAGACTGGTTAAAGGTTGTTACCTGCCAAACATTAAACATAAGGCCTTGATTCTTCAAGTTATTACGCGGTTTTTTTTCAGCTTAAATATCTTCAAGACAAACTTCTTAGAGCAAAGCCACCTTACGCTAAGTTGACTGTCTTCAGTTTGTGCAGTGAAGGATTAAATTAAAGAAGCTTACAGGACAGCTTCCTTTTAATTTACGTAATAATTCATGACAGCAAAACCCTAAAGGGAGAAGCTCTCTAAAAAGAAACGCACAAAAAGCAGCTTCCCTTTTTATCATGAATAAAATCATTGTTGATAATTTGAATGACAGGAAAAGGGGGACGAAGAGGTGGATCCTCTACGTCTCAGCTTCAGGATGAGCAGTGAGCTTCAGCATCAGTGTAAAAAGACTGCTTGTACATAAATAAGTGGTCTTTTGGGAGAACCAAAACAAAAAAAATTGGGCTGAATCACTGACAAAAAGACCACTCGTACCTAAACAAGTAGTCTTTTTCAGACTAAAGACTGCTGCTTTACATACGAGCACTCTTTTCGACTGAAAACTCATGCTGAATACTGATCCTGAAGCTGAGGTTAATCCAAAACACGACGAAGAGGACTTTTTTGTCAGCATCCACAAGACTGACTGTCACAGAAGCACGGTGGCTATTGATTCATCTTATCGACCGTCCGTCGCTGCTTCCAGGTTGCAACATTCTGCACGTAACTAAAAGAGATGATAATGATTTCACGTACCTAGGTTCTACTTCACGTAGATACATGTAATGTACTGTCTGCCTTCTGCAGCAGAAGTAAAACCAGATTCCGCAAAAAAAATCTGCAGGTGTACCTGTCAACATTAGTTAGACGAAAATATTTGAGATTTATTAGTGTGTTTTTTTTTTGTGACTCAGGATTTTTCTATGCGGTGGCTGTGGAGGGGGTTTGATGTTAACTTGTTACAGAGGGATATTCCAAAACTCAGGTAACTTGTTTTGAATTACGTAATGGAAAATGTCACTAAGGAATTGCACCTTCATTGCCGTTCAAGATAACGTGCGGCAATAACCTCGTTTCACCGATGAAATGTTAAAATTAAACGCAACTTGATCGGTCACACAGACTGCGACAAGTAACTATAATTAAAGCTTTATCCACAGTGAGCGTCAACGTTAACTTTTTTGTTTTAAGGTCGATCCACATGGAGTGACTCCGTCATCGTCACCGTAACACTGACGGGCAGCACTTTTTATCTTTTTGATAGATACTGTGATGCGCAGAATGAGTTGCATACCCATTTTTTCTGTCAATGTAACGGGATCCGTAACAGGATCGTTCGGTGTGAACAGACCTTAAGAATGTTTTCAGTCCCATGCTTTTGTTCACACGTAGCGCTAAAGAGACCAAAGTGCCACTGATTGTGCACCGACAAAACGTTCGCACTAAGCGTGAACAAGGCTTAAGAAGCAACACAACAAGCGCGTATTAAATTGTTAAAAGCTACACATATCATGTACTCTGGATAATAATACATTAATACGTCATGTTTTAAAAGAAAGTCGACAAAAATAGAAAGAATTCTAAATATTTCTTATAATTCCAAAGGTAATTTAGAACCTCCACAAAGAAATACACACCTCGGGGATCGATAGGGTTGACATTAATAAATAGCATTAGGGAATTCTCCTTCATCTACCAACAGAACGAATGTCAAATTCAAAGAATTCAAATTCTTCAACAATTAAAGACCAGAACTCGGCAAGAAAAACATAAAGCAAACTCATCAGTTAGATTCTTCTGGATTGGCCTATACATTGGCGGATCCGGGGGCGCCAGGGATGCTTGCCCCCCCCCCGGCCCAAATTTTCTTCACTATTGTGCGTTTTATGGGGAATAATTGGTCAAATAGTATGTTGGCACACCTCTGAGATGTTGGCGCCTCCCCTATGGGAAACCCTAGATCAGCCACTGCTATGCAAACTCATCAGTTGGATTCTTCTGGATTGACCTATGACTGGTTCTGGGTTGACTGGTTCTGGATTGAGCTCTGACTGGTTCTGGATTGAGTTCTTACTAGTTCTGGATTACCCCAGTTCTCAGTGTGAGTGGTGCAGTCAGGGTGAGTAATCGACTCTAAAACGAGCACCGATTTACGATAAAAGCTGTTTGGATCCGCTGATCAAGATACTAGAAATACCATGTCAGACTTTTTAAGAGAGGGAAAGATAAGGTGTGGTGAATAGCTTACTCTTTCCTTGCGGTGAATTGGATATTTTGCTTATGTTGACGAAAGAAAATTTAGACAGTATTTGAAGTCGGATAATAATACTCTGGAATTCACAGATATAAATTATTGAAAAGAAATTAGTGCTGAACAGTAGGACGCCTTGGTGTGTTTTTATTTGGAAGAATGGTTACAGACGTTGCAAAAGGTTAAAGAAAACATAAACAAAAACAATGACATAGCAAGGATATCAGGGAAAACTACCGTTAGGGTTTGTTCACATCGGTTAAATGCGAAAGCCAGATTATCCTTGGCCTTAGCCATCAAACACTACCTTTGAAAGTGTAAAGAATAAACCTGTTGCGATATCGGTTTCGCATTATTAATTTAGCGTGAACATTCCCTAAGTGCGGATATTTTTATTCTGTCAGACAGGTGGTAAACACCTGCGATGGGATGCATGACTGTAATATCGCTCAAATATTATCGCAGCTGTGCAAATTCTGATATGAAGCAAAAATAAGTACCCGTATTTTTAGTGTTGCACGAAAACATTTCAGAAATGATTTTGGGTCTAATCCTTTTTGTTCCTGCAGGTGAATTCTGCAGTAGATCTATAAAAAAGAATTATGAATATGCATCCCGGATTTTCTTTACCGAGCTTCACTCAGATGAGCATGAAATTTAATTACCAAATTCAATTTCCATATCCTTGCTCATTACGTTTCTGTAATTATGATTCAAAATTGCTTTTCAGGTGAATGATGATTCATTGCAGAGAAGGTGGCGGTAAACGGATAGATAAACTGCAGACATCAGCCAAAGAACAATTATACCGCTTTACGCACAAAATGAATCACATCATCTTGGCTTTAAATGAATCAGCAACAACTACTACACCGAAATATATTCCACACACTGTGGCAGAATACAATGACAACGTCTTAGGTGGAGGAATATGCAAGGATACGTAGGCTCGTCGCTTATGGAAATATACATGAGAAGTTTCATAGAGGCGTTTAGCTATCAGTAGCTTCCAGTAAAGGAGGAAATTCAATATGTGGCAATGTAATGCCATAGGCTTCATTCAGTGCAAGTGCTTTATTCTGGAGCTCTGCCTGATGTGACATTTAATCCAGGACGGTTTATATTTGGATCATTGTAAACAAACAGCTGATCGATCGATTCGTCCTGTGTCAATGGCTTAAGTAACACGGAATCATCGGATAGAGTGACAATGTATTTTCCTTCATACATTTTAATGCGGAGAACAGAATACGTTTCAGAACGATCTGGATACAACGGAACTATCATGTTACATCGGAATAAAACAATGGCGCAGTTAATTTAAGCACAGACTGATCTATAGAGATAAAAGGAAAATGACTTGCTATCCGAGCCATCGATTCTCAAAGCTGTTCAGAGTCTCTTGGAGAGTTACATGGGAGCCAGAAGTCTCAGTGAGTATTGTTTGATTCTATTCTAGTTTAAGATCTATATTTAATACATAATAATTAATTAAATATCTTTAAATTGTTTAAAAAATTGCAATTTGACGACATTGAGAAATCATTTATTTCAATAATAGGGCCTATTTTTAATTACTGAGAAAAGATTGTGTTGCAGTCAGACTCAGGGCTCGTACACACTGTACGATTTTTTTCTGATTGCGACTGTGATTTGTTTTTGCTTATAATGAGGAGGACATAGGAGTTGGTCATGTTATCGCAGTCTCATAGTGTGAACACTTCCATTAAGTCCTGTACAACCCATTTGTTGCGACAAAAAGAATCGCAGTCTCAATCAGAAAAAAAACGCACAGTGTGAATGAATCTTAAGCAAATGAAACCAGAAGAATTTATAGATTTTTGAGGCATAAAAATGTAGTAAATCTACTATAGTGTTGCTGCTCAGTGCAGGATTCAGAAAAAAGAAACCACGAGAGAAGATCCAGAAGATAAACAACCAGTTTTTGCATTCTCATTAGAGTTTTTGACAAACTCTTCCCAATACAAGAATGCAATTTTGCCAACTTTGTTTTAGCTCTGCCATTAAAAATCATTAGCCCCAAAAATTGAGTAACCTTGAAATGTAATCCACAAACCCCTTGATTTCTAATTACCAGCATCAGTAGGTGCAAATAAAGAAGAAAACTGCAAAGATATGTCAATACAAAGTTGGCAATAATGCTAACATTGCCAACTTCAAGTGTTTGTGAAAGACTCCATTGAAAATCTACCCGAGATAATGCGTATTAAATTGCGGAATCTCACCTTATTGCCCTTGTTCAGCCGTCTTCTGGTTTATAATTTTTTGTGTATCGCAGACATAACAAAAATAACAAAACTAGATTCGAAACTGAGACATCGGGACCTGGTTACATGTCACATGCAATAAATATGAATATCAACCAAACTGTCCTCATATATTCAAGAAAACGGCACGATATCAAGATAGGTCGACAGCAGGCTTTGAAAGTTGGGTTGGAATTCTTTGGTTCGCAAAACTAGTCTGAGAAATTAGTTGGGGTGTTACCATGGTGATTAACACTATTAAACTAGATGGCAAGTGATACACTTTCAGGTCTTCTCGGGGGTAAAGTGGCACTTCGCAAATCTGAAGTCCTGACTGAAAATGACCATTTTTCATTGGGGGGGGGGAGGGTGGGGATGCAGAGGGTAATTCGGCAGTTGTGCCATGTTGGGGTAACCTGGGAAATTTTGGCACTCACTTTTGGTAGGGTCAGCCTGGGGTGCTTCACAGTAGTCTCCCGAGGAGACAAACAAGTAGCTCTTTGCCAGTTTTACACCTATGGAGGACCACTGTGTAGATCTATTTTGAAACGCTTTGATTTTTAGTGTTTGCAAAACTCTTTCAAGCAGTATCCTCTGTAACACGGAACCAAACTTCTCAATATTATACTGCAACAGAAATCCAACAAGGAACAAGGAAATTTGCGACAATTAAAATATTTTATTTACTGTCTAAAATTAAGAGTTACTTCCTCATTATTAACAGAATTAAGAGATAACAATAAGGAAGGTTGTGTGTGTGCATTGTGTGTTTATGAGCTTTTAGATGTTCTTTTGAGAGCAAAAAAAAGTTGAATTGAAGTATAAGACATTTTTGCTCTCATATTTAACAATTAGATTTTGGTAGATCCAAGTAACTAAATACTTAACTCTACAATATTATGGTGGGAAAGTTAAACGCATGCCTATTCAAGGTGGATTTTTTGTAGAGTCAAGTGAGAGATATTAAATTTGTTTTGTCCATTTGGATAATTTCCACGCATAAACCGGTGGTTAGCAAATAGCTGTATTTTGCGCGAATGGCATCGAGGCATATTGACCTGTTTGCTAACACACGTCTTTCACAATGGAACACTGCATTTTCTGTTTGAATATTGTATTTAAAAATAAGGGTAAAAACGGAACACGCAAACAGAAGGAAAATAAGCGTCAAATAGCACATGTTTAGTTGATATGTTCACACGAATGCTTGCTGAATTGTAATATAGAAATTAATTCTGAATATCTTACAAGGCATTCTTAGAAATTTCTACTTTTTGATGAAAAATTAAAATACATATTTCAATGAGGAGATTGCGTGTACGGATGTTGTAATATTTGAACACTAATGAAAATTCTCTGTAATTTAGTCCCAGAAAGAAATTTTCAAATTGAGGGTCGTCTGGGAAATCATCACATATCTTACATTTCTTGGCTTCGAAGATTCAGCCTGAAAAGCCTCGTTGCAAACAATTCTTTCACTTTTGCCATTATAGTTGCCAAGGAATTTATTAAAGAAAGATTTATTGTTTGGAAAGTTAAACGGTTCTGTCAGTGCAATTAATCGGACATAAAGAAATTGTTTGTTTGTTTTTTAATTTTTTTTTAAAAATTTTTTGAGGACATAAGTCCTTTTTGTGGGGCCACTGATACCCCTGTTTTGGACTTCTGGTAACGTCTGCCCTGGGTTTCAAAGCCAGGGTGGATCCCTTACTTGCGTGCTTCCTCACCTGCATACAATGGATTCCCCAGATTCACCTCTGGTGCGACCTCTTGAATAGACTTCAATTTTGAAGATTTTGAGAAAGTCCCGAAGAAAAATAAACTAGTTTTATCGATAAACATGAGGTCTGATCAAGTTTAGTTTCAACAAGAATGCCTTTCAGTTGAGAGTATACCATCCGTGAAACACAAATCACAAAATAATTCAAAATAGAAGGAACTTTATGTTATTTGAGGTTGCTATCACCGTGACCTGTGTGTGAAATATGTGGTTTTATTCATTTGCCATTGACATTAAACCAGTGACTTTGGTTCTCAAAATTGACCTTGATACAAAGATGTGAATGATGTTCCCGTCTTAAGCAGTTCAAAAGTTCATCTTAAAATGCACAATACACAGACGTTTATATAAGGAGAACGATAGAAAATGTGCAGCATGCTAACGAACTACTGTTATACAACGCTTGCGGTGTTTGTTTTGATTTTTCTTTTGTTCTAGGCGTGTGTTAATCACCATTATTTTTAAGGAGGCATTCACTGTTAACCTGTCTCACCTCCAGGAGCTCAATAGTTTCCAAATATTCATGAAGCATTGTGTTCATGGACGCCCTTTACACCTCACTGACCAGAGAATGCATTCAGTCAACAATAGACAATTGAGTCACAACTACCTGTGTGCACTGATATGGTCATT
>JBCAUG010612030.1:1945-14211 GCA_038406175.1 Haplosyllis leylae | reverse complement strand
TAATTATGTAGACAATGATTAAATCACATTGTAACAGTTGTATGAAAGACTGTGTGATAGATATGAAACATACAAGTCTCAAAAAGTGTGATTTTTGGCGAAAAAACTGAGAGACGGTGCAGTATCTGTGTTATGAAGACAGCAAAACCAGATAGGATCGTTCAGAATTTTTGGATTAAAATTTGAATATGACAGAAATAAGAAATTTAGAATGACGACAGTTGTGCCAAAAACCACATGGTTTTCTTGTTAGATTGTAACAACAATTAACACGTGTTTCCGTCCCAGACAAAGTTCTACCGTCACAGAAGCACAGCATAATTGCTTGCACACTGGTCCTGGGTAAGGGTTGCGATGTTTACCCAAAATATATAACAAATTCACCGCGTCATTGATTGAAGAAAATTTACTGTGAATTGAAATTGACAAGGGAAAAGTTCGGAGAATCTGACAAGCAGGAGAAAGCGACTAATTTTGTGAATTCCCGGATAAAAAGGACTATAAATGAAAAACGTTGTATCATTTTTTATTTTTTCAACGCTGTACTTTAAAGATTTTATCAAAAAGTACAGATTGAATTTGTTCACAATAGATGTGCCTCATAAACCATTGTGAAGTGAAACTACTCAGCAATCAAATAGCGCCTTTACAAAAGCTGCATTGAAAACTCATTTGTCATGTACATGACTTATTTACACCTAATAAATTACATAACGATTTTGTATTCTAAATTTGGAACCATCAACACCGGTGATCAAGGAGACATCTAAATCTTGGTGTCGGTAAATATTACCACATAATAAACAGTTTTAATGAATAGTGAAAGTTCATTATTATGCGGAGGCATTGGAGAATGAATAGACACATCGTAGGAATCAATACGAAAAAAAAAACCTTGTTCAGAGTATCGGCCAACGCCTTACTTCCCATTAGAATGTATGAAATGTAGAACAGTCAAGATGTTAAGCAGGTGTAACCCTCAGAGATGAGTCAGTGACTTTGTTGTTTCAAAACTAGTAAGTATGCATGCATTGAAAGATCTACAGTGCAAATCCAGAATTTCCCAGAGGAAGGGCGCCAACCACAAAGGTGGGGGTGCCAATTTGTCCTAAAAACTGCATAAAAATGTAAACAATCAGACCCCCAGGGGAAGGGCGCATCCGTGGCACCCCCTTGGATCCGCCAACGATCTACCTTAGATCCAAAACTCAGGTGCAGACGCCACTCGAAACAAGGGAATTAGTGGTGCAGTGAAACGAACTTAGGCCAGAAAAAAGAACAGAAAAAATGTTGGAAGAGGAGGAGGAAAGTAAAATACTCTAAATGTAAACTCAGAACAAAAATAAGAACATATTAATTGTTTGAATTTAGATTGAGTTTAAATCCTGAGGAAATACTTCAGAACGTTGATGATTATTGTCATTGTTCGCAGGGAAGCAACATGGTTAGGAACAAGACAGTGAATAGAGTCTCAAAGCTGTTGTGTAAAACATTGTGTTCACAATCAACACATGGGTTCAGGGATCAATAACCGAACATATTTAACGAGGACACCATTGATTTTCTCTCTCATTGTTTTGTTCGCGACAAATCAACAATCTGTTTCGAAACGAACAATCAGGCGATGTGGAAGGACCACACCAAGCGAATGCTAAAAGCGAAAGCGAGTTCAGTAGGAATTCAAGATTAAATTGGAGCCACTTGTAACAACCTGTAGGAAGATATATCAATTCTGACTGGTGCGTAAATAGTGCTATAATTGTTTTTTAGTTCAGTTAGAATTCGGTGTCCAATGGACGACTATTTTTTTTCTCATAGACGACCATTATAAAACTGAACCAGTCATAATTGATAGATCTTCCTACAGGGTGTAGTAATTTCTGCTTGCCTGCGCATTCAGTTATGCTGCATGATAATTAAGGGCTAATTTACATTTCGAGGGAAATTTCAAACTAAAAAGCGAAAAGTGAGGTCTTTTTTGCTGACTCATTCAGATTCAGTTTAATCAGTGAATGGCGTTGGGCTAATGTTTGATAATTTGGTAACCAATTAAGGAATTTGTTTATCAGTGACGTCATTACGTCGCTAAAGACATATTAGGTTTAGCATCACTTATTTTAAATTCAACATTACAAAGAGTACTCTGCAGTTGCGATGTCGTTTTTACCCTTACATTCGCTTTTCGACAGTGTGAATGAGCCTTTAACCCACGCATTAAAACTGCTGCCATGAATATTTAACTCAGCTTCGTACTAAGGATTTCTTGTTGTAATACGAACTGCTGCACTTGTTTTAATATGGTAGAATTATGTTGTCCATCAAGGTGGAAAATTGAAATTTGAAAAAAGAAAACATTCTGAAGAGTTTCCATGGAGATTGGTAATGAAGGAGAATTGGCAACAAGCAGATGAAGATGTTGCATCTTTTAAGAAATGAAACAGTGTGAGTTCCTTGGATTTGCGGAATATTTTAGATTTGTATGCGTACATTTTATTCTCAAGGAGGTTGTTTGTCTCTAACAACAGAATTAAAGTGTAATTGAAAACATATTCAAGGGATTTTTTTGGAAAAGAAAACATAGTCAAGGAATTTACATAGGATACTATTTTCTTCATATTGGAATCGCGTTCAAGGTAACTAGAAAGAGTTAAGTGTTTGAGTTCATCTACGATGGCCTCGGATAACTTACTAACTGGCTTGTTTTCTTCCTCATGTCGGTAGACGAGTCCAGTAAACAACAACATTTTGTTTACATGCGAATTCTCTGTCAACAAAGTGTTTTGGATGATTTCTGGGTTTGATGTGTGCATGCGGGTTTCACTGAAAAAGAATTGCTTACAACAACAAAATAATTTAAAGCTAAAACGCGAACAAATTGAGCCATTTGTGACAATATTTCAATTCTTTGACTGTTGTTATTGATGTGAATCAGAAATGGTTGAATTTGGTATTATTATGGTCCCGCGTACACACACGAGGAGTCAGTTGTATTTGTCCAGAGCTACTTTGGACAGCATGCTTTTTGCCCACAAACTTAGAAAAGTTTCAGCAAAACTTTCAACATAGGGAATTTTGGATTTTAGTAGATTTGGACTTGACAGCAAAAAGGGAAAGTCAACTTATCCGCCCCCCCCCCGACCCGACATAGGAAATTGCTAATGCATTGGTCCATTTTGAGTCCCATCCAGGGGCGTCTCGTTTTGTTCTGCACCGAAGTTAAACCTCATTAGCCCTGTTACGTATTTTTACATTGTGAAGCAGGTGCAGAACTAAGGTGATTCTAACTATCATTAGACACACGGGACTCTGTGGAGTGTGACTGAGAACGTGGTAAAAGAGAAGAGCAACTGTAATGTAATGTTAAAGTGCAGGGATGCGTCAAACCTAACTTCTGTTAACATAGAGTCCTTGCAAGACTAATCGAGAATTTGTACTATGAAATCCAGAAAGCTCACAGAAGGATAAGGTTAGGATTAGGAATCTTTTTCTGGCCAGAACTCGAAAAAGAAACTGTAGTATAACGGCCTGTTCCCACTGACCGTCCAATTTTCTTTCAGATTTAACTGGTTCTATGTTATATGCAGAAAGATTGTGATTCTGATGACAATTAGAATGGGTACTGTAGCCATTTCTTTCCAATATCGGAAACTATCATATACATCTGTATATTATTATCGGAGACAAAATCGGAATCGGAATCAGAAAGAAAATCGGGCAGTCAGTGGGAACAGGCCGTATAGTCTTTACATCCTAAAACATGATGGAAGACGTAACTAAGGTTTTCATCTTCTTCTTGATCATTGTTTCTCTGACAATTAAATATCACTCATTTTTCATTGAAATCAACATTTGTGACACTGCTCAGTGTTTGCAAACTATTCGAACATCTTATTCTATGTAATTTCAAACGGGATCAGTACCCTCTCAGTAATATTTCCAGCTTATCCATCACTACCTGAGTATATTACCTTTGAAAAAGAAGATCAAAGGAAAAGACCGCAATTTTGGCTCCTACACTGTCTTATTTTCTTAGTGCTAACAAAATACCAGCCCAGATTTCGCTCACTTCTGGAGGGAGAGGAATCTTTTACAAAAGTCAGAATATGTACTCTGGATTTTGGACAACAAATAGGAGGTCAGAAGCTAGGCGATTCAATTAGGGAGATGTTTAGATCTGAAACTAGGTTACCAGAAGCTGATGCCCTGGAAAGGTCAGATGTTCATTACTTCTTTGTTGTTGTTGTGGAAGAAAAGAGGTCATTTGTATTTCGGTCAATGAACTATAGGATATAATGGATTCAAATAAACAATCTTGATAAATAAAGTATTGTCCTCCATTAATACTGGAAATGGCAACGTCGGAAATTGTATTGGAATAAAAAAGAAATTGGAAAACAAGAAAGTCCTCCCGCGTGAACGCAAGAGGCATACTGTCCGCCGCGTAGCAAGTGCTTGCTCTACTATTCTGTCTCGGGGGCATAGAGTACCCATGTCCTGGGGTACCTCACTTCCCTGGCTGGGACTGGGATACCCCCAGTTGGGACTGGGGTACCCTCCATCACTGGGACTTGGGTACCCCTCTAGCTGGGACTGGGGTACCCCCCAGAAAGGACATGGAACCAGAGACCTGTGAAAGTTTCGCAAATGTAGAGGCAAGAACAAAATAACAAATTGTGCTCTTTTACGTAATAAATTTTTTGGTTTTTGTCTGCATTCTTTGTGCAAAGTAAAAAATATAATGGCAACTATTAAGACAGAAGTCAGAGGCAGTACTACTGTATTTTGTCCAGCAGTACCGTACTTCATTCAGTCCTGAACTGGGAAAGATCTCGATTTGTACCCACCCTGTGCGACCCATTGACCGAAATCGTATGCTGGTTTCGATACATTGATCTAATTTGTTGACAACGAAAGACTGATATATTATTCATGTGATCACTAAAATTTGGCATGCTTCCCTTTGTTCGAGGATTTTTTTCCCCTCATCACATTGAAAAACCGTTTTGGAAGAAGAAAGACGATACTATGTATTTCACGTTTTCATGGAGTTTGAAAAAAAATTGGCAAAATTTGTATCAAAATATATATCAGTATCAATTTTGTCAATTTTTTTCAAACTCCATGAAAACGTGAAATTTGGCCCATACTACCCGTGTCAACAGATGTTATTTGCTAATTCTACCGTTTCCATGGATTGTGACGACAATTTTTTCCACTGAATTCCTTTAATGAAGGTAAATTTAAGCAGGCGGATGTTTACATTCCTGTGTAATCACTGTGTAGTCACTATAGTTAAATGGATCGATTGATCCCGCCGTGACTTGCAGGTTCTCTCATTGTCAGAGTAATTATAGACTTTGTTATGGTTCATTACCAAAATGTAAATCTGGGTGTTAGGGTTCGTTTACGCTCAGCCAAGGGCGAAAGCTATTGAGTATCAATGTGTATTTGTAGACTTTTATGGCTTTTAGACTGTTATGTTTTATTAACAGAATGTAAATCTCGGTGTTAGGGTCCCCTTACACTGACCTCTTAGCGATGGCGTTAGCGTTGGCTGTGCAAAAACTTCTTAGCAGACATCCTACCCATTCTTACCGATGTCCGCTTATGCTAACGCCATCGTTAACGTTTGGTGTAAACTGACCCTTAGGGTTCGTTCACACAGAACGAAAACAAATACTGAGGCTATTTATTTTTGACGCCGTCTTCCGATGTCAATATGCGGTTGAAATTATCATGAAAAAATAAAGTGTTTGGGAGGTCGCTTTCGCGTTCGCCTACGACCAGTGTGAACGAGCAAAGAATATGACAGACAATTTATCACTGAAAGACTGTTATATTCTTCAAAATGTATGTAAATATCAATCTTACGTGTGACTTTCATACGTGAAGATAAACATTTTCAGTAATGGTTTCGTCTTTTTTTCTATTTGTAGGTGAGTACTCTCAGATTTATGTTGTGACATTTTACATAAAATGTTGAAGAGCTGAAGAAGGTAAGATTCGCATCAACCGCTTTGTACTGTAGATTGTGCCTAATGTCATAGGAATTCTAAAGGTTTAATTTAACGTGAACAAAAATAGTTTCACATAATATATTGTGTCATTCAGTGTAAGCACGGGCCGTATTCAGTATAGGATACGGATCCTAAAAGTCTTATGACCTCCTGACCAATGGTGGAATATCAAAAGGACAAATGGAACCTTGAGTTTTTTTCACTTTTTCAAGTTTAATACAAATCTATCAGCTAATATTTGGCAATTAAAAATTTAGACATTTATTGTTGCACCTGAAAGCAGCATAATTCATTGTTGGGTATTTGGCCAATGATTCAATATTCCACTTGTTCACTGACCAGTAGTCCATATTGAACATACTGAATACGACCTGTGGTAAGGAAAGAAATATTTTAGGGGATATGGAGAAAAAATTCAAATCTCTTTCTGGTTCCATTTTACCTCCAGTTGCGAGGCGAGAAGGGAGTGTTTCTATGTAAATAAGTTACTGAGGGCAGACTGTTTAGAACTGATCCCCTGGGGTAGGAATCAAAACTTGTTTCAAATCTGACGCTACACAGTAGTCTTGAATCAGTGGGAATTGGTGTGGTTCTTAATTGCTCTTGACGACAACAATTACACCTTATTAACGTCTCCTTTAATTAGTACATAACAAAATGATTTCCAGCTTAGTAATGAAGCTGCCGAGAAGTATTATATTTGTACATACATACGTGATCATCAAACGGTTTGGTCAGACAAATTACCTGAATTGAATCTAGAAAACCTGGCCAACTTGTAGTCTATTTGTTTGTTATATAATTCACGGTTATTCTGGGACAGGAAGGTGAGAAAGGCAGAAGTTGTTAGAATCATTCAGTGTCGTAACCTTCGCCTGACGAGGCATTCACTGATGAGGATAAGAATTGATTTTCGTCTCGTAGTCGGTTAACTCTTTGAAAGGGATTTTTCTAAGGTGCCTTGGGGATTTGAAAGGAAACGGGCAAATGGAGCACAAAGTCAGTCTGTTCGAACAGGTCCTACGTTAGTTGTAAACAGACTCGGAGGTTCAATAATCAATCCTCCTGAGTAATTGACTGATTTGAATTGATTACACACAGAGGGTACGCAAACCAGTTTACTTCCTCCCTCCTATGGACTAGCAATTGATTTCATTCACCGAATGAAGAACGATAGGTCTGCACTGGCTAACCCCTCTCCGCCAAAATGTCTTCATTTTCATGCAGTTTTTGGGAACAATTGAACAGTTAATAAGTTGGCGCCCCCTTTTTTGGGGTTTGCGCCCTCCGTCTGGGAAATCCTGGATCCGCCACTGATCTGAGTTAAGAAGTACATTTTTACATGATATTGAAGCCAATTAACCATGTAATTGGAGAGGATGTTTAACGATTATATTAATTTGAAAGCTTACATTAAGAACATATAGTGATAGTATAAATGAATTCTATTTCAAGCGAATAGTCTACAAAGAAGAATTCAACTGAATTGATCTGTACTTTAATTCGAAGTGAATAAAAAGATATGATATTAAAGTATAGCAGGCAGACAGTAAAGACTTGAAGTAATTCCGACACTTCCTGTGTAAAGGTCCATTCACACTGTGCGATTTGTGACTGCAATTTGTTTTTGCTTCTAAATGGGCCGTACAAGGGCTAGTAATGTTGCCACAATCGCACAATGTGAACACTTGCATTGGATCCTGTACGACTCATTGGTTTCGATAAGAAAGATCGCAGTCGCAGTCGTACAGTGTAAATAGGCCATAAACTGGCCTTGCACGTAGGTAATATTTAACGGATCAATTCTACAGCCACAGAGTCCATCGCATCTCCAGCCTCGCCTGCGTAAGGTCCGGTTGCAGCTCTATTCGATCATTTGTTGAACTAACGGTCAAGTTCAACTGCCAATGAACGACAAGACCGATGAGCAGGATTTACTGAATATGGGCTTGCTGTGTTTGGTTCTGTTAAAGCCTCTTCGCAGCGAACGAAAACGAAAGAGAAAGCGATCATTTTCTTTGATGTTTGTCACTTATTCTTTGATCTGTTTTGGCTTTTGCTCCCGCTTTCGTTTGGTGTGAATAGGCCCTTGGGCAGTGAAGACGTACGGTAAGGGAATGTTGTGACATTTAATAGCCGGAGCCATTTTAGTGTCAGTCCAATAAAATTCTGTCCCAGCAATCTGCTCCAGCCAATTAGATGTATCAGCACTGATGGAATTTCGTTTTTGATAGACTCTCAGCCGAATTAACTGTCTGTGTTTTATCTCTTACAAATGAAAGACAATTATTGTCCCGCTTTATCACTCATTGTGTGTAAAATTGGTCCTGGTCGGTGCTCAAAGATCAGAGGTTTTATCAAGTCTCTGTGGTCAAGGTTAGGGCACATTAGTGTTTGAAATTTTAGTGAAGATTTTTCGGTATAATACTTGCCAGGGAAGAAGGTGTAAAATTGGCACCTGCTCTGTGTAATGTATGTGAAATTGGTGAGATGAGGAACCCGAATCTTAACGGAGTTCTCATCATACATTTCCCACTGACACATCACGGTTTAAAACGAAAGCATTTCAAAGGCAGAATACGAACAAGGTTAATACCGTCACATCGGGAATTGTTAGCGTATTTCAACAGGAAGTCGAGGACAATAGAGCTTTCCTCAAATGACTTTCTGATAATTATGGTGCCTATTTGTGAGGCATAGCTTGTGGAGATAACGCTTTTCTATTCTGTAGCCTATTGCTAAGGTGTAAGGTACAAAAAAATAGTGGCTGATTTCTGATAATCTTAATGTGCACAGTACTACCTATTCCTTAAACGTGATGTACAAAATTCCACGTCTCTTTTCCAACGTAAAGGTTACAGTATGAAATGCTCCATTTCTTGTGGTGGTGCATGGAACATTTTCGTCCTAAGCCTTAGTATATGACACCAGAGTATTTTTCCCGTTCATTAATAATTAATTTTCATGCATCTGCTGAACAGAAGTGATCGATACTCGTTGATAAGATGGCTCCGTAATTGCTCAATTCAGTTCCTATTGTCATCATTACTCTATCATTCATTACTTCTGGACCTACTGATGACACTGAAATTGACTGCGGAAGGATTTAATAGTTGTATTCAACTCTTAAGAATATTTTTCTTCTGCCAATTTTGGCAATTGTTGTGACCAAATAATTTGTTTGATTTCTCGATCACTTGACCGACGTGTGGCCTTTGAATTGAGGAAGAGACACATGAATATTGGTAACGGTTAATTTGTTACTAGACACGTTTCTCGTTCAGAAGACAAGGTGTCAAACGTTTTCGTTAAAACTGGAAAGCTGTGAATATCAACCGAACTTATTGGTTGGTTTGCACATATTGAGAAGACATTATACCGCTATAATTCCTAGATGAGTGGTGGTATCAGAAGAATTTTGCGCCAGTTAGGGGGAGGCGGGGGGGGGGGGGGTGGTCCCTCTGCCCGCCCCTAACTGGTGCATATATATCTTCTTAACACAACTTGGATGAATACCGAACAGAAAAGAGCATCTAAAATGATTAATTTTTGATTGATATTGAAAGTTATGGGAATTCCATAGCAATAAACCAATTGTGATCAAAGATACATTGCCATTAGATGTGTTATTGCTTGAAGGACTGGTTGACTCTTGAACCGGGGGGACCTGGACGAGGTGGGCTATTTCTGCCAACATGTATTGATCTCCCCATTAATCAATCAATATCTTACAACACTATCTCTAGCAGTGAAAATATCAATGGAAAAAATCACGGAGTGGATGAGTGATGCCTTACTGACCATTTACAGATTACAAAGTCTGAAGGACCATTTACACCGAGCGAAAGCGGAAATTTTCTTTGATGGTTGTCGCTTATTCTTTGTTTGTTTAGTTGTTCTTTGATCTTTTTCGCTTCGCTGCCAGTTTCCCTCGGTGTCAACAGGCCCTTACACAGGGTAAATTCGTATCGTCATTCTGACCAAATCCTTGGAACTACAACATTTATCTGGTGGAAACACAGATGAAACGTACATTAATAACATTGTACAGAGTAAACGTTATGATGTTGATGGGTTTATTTCACCACTGGTCGGTAAGAAGTCTGGAATCCACACCGTGCTGACAGAACGTTTCGTTAACAGCTGCTTCATAAACGTTGATCGCACGTTACCTCAGATGGCCGCGGAGTTTGAACTGGAATTGACCCAGACTATGATCGCTAAAAGTTCAGTTATTGATTTTCGTCTCCGTTATTCCTCGAATGTATTGGAAGTGTAACTGTGAGTGAACGCACACGTATTATACGCATTGGTCAGTACAGGCAAGATAAGCATGTTTGTGGAGACGGTTAAATGTGCAAAACATTTCCAAGAATGTTCAAAGATTGTTTTTCAAAACAAGATTTGAATTCAACGGATTTGGCACTTGAGTAAATTTGAGGATAATCTCTACACGGAGACATAAGCGGCTTCAAAACGTTCCAACAAGAAATCAGCTGGAAGCGTTAACAGAAATATTCAGCACCAAACTTTGAAACTCGCTGAGAGAATTGCGCCCTTGGCTTTAATCTAGTTGCGGCGCGTGTAGGGGCGCGAAGGTTGTGGGAATTCATGGCTATGATGGAAGCTGCAGTTTTGAGTTCCTTTCTCATAGAGGTATGTGTTACGTTTGTTTTATGGTTGATCTGTTGTCTTGTTACTGATTCCTCCAAGGAAAGCTTTTTTATTGCTGAACAGCTCGTTACAGTAGCGAATTCAGAATTTCTCAGACTGGGATTGGGAGGGGGCGTCAACCTATTATAAATGGTCAGGTTTTTCCAAAAACTGCATGATAATGAAGAATTTTTGGTCGAG
Organism: Haplosyllis leylae; assembly: GCA_038406175.1. Lineage (NCBI taxonomy): Eukaryota > Metazoa > Annelida > Polychaeta > Phyllodocida > Syllidae > Haplosyllis > Haplosyllis leylae. Next base: position 3,340 of record JBCAUG010612030.1, on the reverse strand, counting down.
GATCAATGATTATTTATTTTCCTTCAGTTTTTGGAAAAAAAGTGGTACCCCTGTCTGGGAAATCCTGAATCCGCCACTGCATTAGCATAAAAAACAAAATGAAGCATATTCATCAAAGCAGCATTGACGTCAATTTCCAATTGATTTGATTTGTAAGTTCAGATTTATTGCAAAAACAGCAATGTACCACAGTTTTGAAAGTCCCTCATTTTCCTTTTTTTTTAAAAAGAAAATTGCGTTATGTTTTTATTGTCCAGATATATAGCATTCAAATTGTAATAATGCCAACCGTGTATCACTAAAGTACAGATGGTTAAAAATCTTTTTATCATTGCACTCTTGCGAGAAGGGTACACATTATTAGTCAGAACTTGTTCACACTGTGATTTTTTCTGATTGCGACTGTAATATGTTTCTTCTTACAATGGACTACATAAAAGTTGGTGATGTTGTCGTAGTCACATAGTGTGAACACTTCCATTGAGTCCTGTGCAACCCATTTGTTGCAATAAGAAGAATCGCAGTCGCAATCAGAAAAACGCACAGTGTGAACAAGCTTCAACGGTAAAGTCCGTACATAAAGGAATATGTCTGCACCTTCCTATCAATTCTTAGCATTGTGAGCTCTTAATGAGGTCACAGAGATACTTTAAAAAATAAAGGTGCCCCGAAAAAATGATTTGTCATTCACTGCATAGCGTCTTTGAAGCAACTTGTCCATAATGAAAATTTTTGCTTGATAATAGCTGTCATTAAGTACTGAAGACGGAAAAGGAAATCCAAGCCTTCACCTTGTTGAGCCCATGCAGTGGCGGATCCAAAATTTCCCAGGAGAGGAAATCCAATCTAGTATTTAACGAATTTTTTTCCCCGAAAACTGCACGAAAATGAAGACATCTTGGCCAAGAGGAGGGGGTTGCATCCCTTGGGCCCTCCTAGATCCGCCAATGCCATGTGTTCTTTTGGATAGTCAGTTGTGCGACTACAGATATAATTCAAATAAAACTACTGAAGTTACTACTGAATTTTTTTCTTACGATGTAATCAGATTGAATATAACACACCTGAAACTGTCATTTATTTTCGGTTTTAATTACAGAGAGGGAATTTTGGCACCTGTGGTAACAAACATCACAACATTGCGTGACTTAGCTGTATGTAAGGGGTCGATTTATCCGGCAAATTATACGGAATTATCGTGCAGCAGTAAGTCACGTTGTTCAAAGCGTGCTCGCTCGCGCAGGGTCCGACCTTTCGTAAGTCTGTCGGAATTTTCCACGATAGCCTCTCAATCTAATTAACGCTATTTATACGACGTTCAGGATATTTTTGCTGAAGCGCTTTCGATGCTTGGGACGTTCAAACACGGCTTTGATTTTTGTAGCCCCAGTTCAT
>JBCAUG010611919.1:0-14214 GCA_038406175.1 Haplosyllis leylae | reverse complement strand
CTCCCTCCCTCTCTCTCTCGCGCTCTCTCTGTCTCTCTCTCTCTCTCTCGCTCTCTCTGTCTCTCTCTCTCCCTACCTCTCTCTCTCTCCCCCACACTCTCTCTGTCTCTCTCCCTCCCTCTCTCTCTCACACTCTCTCTCCTTCTCGCTCCGTCGTTTTGTATCCGCCAATTTCTTTATCTCTCTCTTTCTCTCTCTCTCTCCCACCCCCCCCCCCCCCCCCCCCCCCCCCGTCTGCTTGATACACTGTAGAATACAGCGACGGTAGGCATTCCAGGCTTTGAGCCTGGGATCCGGATCGAACCGCCACCCGTCGGAATTCCCCTCTCCGGCGCGACGCAGGAGCCGAAACGAATTTCACCCGCGACACATTTTTTCACGTTGGAAAAAGTTTTTAAAATTAAATCTATTGATTGAGTCCCTTCGCACTGTGCAGTATTGAGAGCATTTATTTCGTAATTAGGTATATCACTTACATAGTGGATCCCAAATCGTCCTGATCTGGACCTTCCATGACGATGTAAGCATGCTCCTGCTCCACTTCCTGTTCTATGCTCTCAGAGAACTGCTCTGATTGGTCATCGTCGTCATCCATGTCGTCATCGAACGCACCCTCGCTGTCGAATGATGTGTTCACCTCCACTACCTGTGCGATTAAATATTTCCATCTTGTGAACAAAAGAAACAATTTAATTGAGCTAAGGAAGTCTTTAAGTCAAAGAAAATGAACTCTGAGCAACCTGACGCAAAATAATCTCGTTAAAATGTGGATTCAATCAATAAGGTGACTCCTTTAGCAGGTGCTCGAACTGTATGGAATCTCTATGTCACGGTCACTCTTTGTATGGACATCTCCTTTCTAATGGTCTGTTCATACTGGACGACACCGAGAACGATACCGAGACCGAGACCCACAACGATAATTATGGGTTCCACTGTAATATGTAGAGCACTTCACACTGCACTGAGACCCTGCCACTGATGCCATTGGCTACTTTTAGTCATTTCATCGGTCTCGCTACATATACCGTTCTCGGTGTCGCTCAGTGTGAACTTGGTTTGATGTCTGATATGTCCTTCTGTGTCATTAATTTATTCTAATCCTTTATTGAATACTAATTGATATTAACTGTAAAACGGGAGAGGGCGTCACGAAGCACAGAACTGTCAACCTCAACAACTAAAGTAGAAACTTCAACGCAGAAATATAATTTGAGCAAAAAGACCTCTTCCTTTACCACATCACTAATTGTAAGAATTCTTTTGAAATCTCTGTCAACATGATTTCGCTACAATAAAAGCACAAAATACGATTTTCTATTGAATGTACAAAAGTCGTATGCCGAATTGTGGAAAAACTATGCACAAAAAAAGTTGTGCAATTTTGAAGACCTTCCCCACATTTGCATTGTAATAACAATGCGATGTGGTAGAAAGGTCCTGTGTGTAAAAAGGAATCGCAAAACCGTTCACACAAACAATGATTGGATAGGAAAATCGGTTGAAATTCTATTCCTCATCGACAAATAGAAACAGTGCCGTTTAAATCTGTGCTAACCATCTCGGTAGAGTCGTCTATCGCAAGTGTGAATAAAAACTGCGACACTTACGGCTGATTCAGACAGAACTTAATCGGGGAGTGGGAGTGGGACAAATATAATGCCAAAGTGTAGGTACAGGTTCTGGACAGTTCAAGTTGCAGTGTGAAAACTTCCGCTTAAATATCATGTTAGCTAATTTGTTCTGGTTCCGGTAAAGGTCCCATTCAAGTGCTGTCTGAATCAGTCATTAATCTTAGGTGTAACCAGACCATAAGGATGCAGTACTCTACCGTGACCTTTCCGTCTTATATTTTAGAATCGCATTTTGGCAGGTACGAACTGACCATAAAAGACTGCTTGTACGGTTACCTTTCCGTCCTCCTGTATCTCAACGTGGTGTACGAGCATGTCCGGATCGAGCTGCGATTCGTCCACCGTCATCGGCACCGGGATGATGCCCATCTCAAAACACTTGCGCTGGTGTACCTTCGACTTCATGTGCTTCGTCAGGTTCCCCTTTGTCTATAATACCAAGCGATGCGCCGAGAGTCAAACTGGAGTTTTTACGGCAAAGCTGTTTTTGCCAATAGTTTTGCCTCAGCATTGGAAAGGGTCGATCTTCGACTTTAAACCTCTTATGGTGTTCGTAAAAACTAGTTTACATACTAGGAAAAGCAGTGTGAATAGGATATTGTATTATTGTACTTTTTGATTACTACGTGGTTTTAAAATACAATGAGACCTATACTTCACGACGATCTTTCAGTTATCTGTGTGTGCTGGATATTACAGGTACTCTTCCAATTAATTATTTTTATGATGGGACTTCGAGGACAATGTAATGATATTTTGATTGCAGACGAAAGGTGATGGCCCAATGGAATATCAAATACAATTCGCACATATGGGATATGTCATTGACCTTAAAATGATGCATGGCCTCGAAACAGAGTAGCAATAAAATAAAGTTCTAATGCTTGTGGTGTTTACCTTGAATGAGAAAGAACAGTGTTTGCAGTGCCAGGGACGCAGGTTGGTGTGGGTTCGGATGTGCTTCTTCAGCATGCTGGGTTTCTTACACCGGATTCCACACTCCTCACACACGTATCTACAACCAGTTCATTCAGCACTTGAAGATTTAATTACGTCACGCAAAACGAACTGGAAGGCTTTCATTGGTTTCTTGAAACGTGCAATACGCCATTCATATTGTGTTGCGGGAAAGATCATAAAAACCTTCACTTTCCCGTTTGCTCAGTGTAAAATGAGAAATTTCCTTACAAATATATGTTAAGGGCAACAATGGAATTAATTTCAAACTTATTCAAATTTTCTGAGCGACGATAGAAATAAACCCCTAGTAGAATGACGGCTCAAAATGAGTAGTGTAACATACTTTCCGTACGGTCAGTTCTTTGGACAATCAAATCGTAAAACAGCTTAATCATACCTTCCACGCCCACGACCCCTCACATATACGTAGTCCTCATTTGTTTTGTAGCCGCCGGGGAAGATGCGTTGTCTCTCGGCCGGTAGAGGGAAGGCCGGCTTCGCGAGCATACTGCTGCCAGATGTCTGCGCCGGCGTAGCGAGGCCATCCTTGGGTTGCGTCTGAAGTTAAAATGAACTCCTAAGGTCAAATGAACAAGGACTTTCCGAGTTTATTTTGTCCGAGTTTATTTTGGTATGATGCACTGTTACATGTTGTGGTGTACCTACCACTGGTGTGATGCACTATTACATGTTGTGGTGTACCTACCCCTGGTGTAATACATGGCTACATGCTATAGTGTACCTATCCCTGGTGTTGTTGTGTTGTACCTACTCCTGGTGTGATGCACTGTTACATGTTGTGGTGTACCTACTCCTGGTGTGATGCACTGTTACAAGTTATGGTCTACCTACTCCTGGTGTGATGCACTGTTACATGTTGTGGTGTACCTACTCCTGGTGTGATGCACTGTTACATGTTGTGGTGGACCTACCCCTGGTGTGATGCACTGTTACATGTGGTGTACCTATTCCTGGTGTGATGCACTGTTACAAGTTATGGTGTACCTACTCCTGGTGCGACGCACTGTTACATGTTGTGGTGTACCTACCCCTGGTGTGATGCACTGTTACATGTTATAGTGTACCTACCCCTGGCGTGATAGCCTGTGCAGCAGCGTTGGCTTCATTTCGCGCTTCTTCCATCTTTACGTCGAGGCTGTCAAAGGAGGATTGCTGCTGAACAACGCTGCTCTGTAAAGATAGTCACAACTGAATATCCGTGTTGTGAACGTTCTTGAGGGGCGGTGAAAGTAGCAAGTGAATTCATTGTCCACTACAGGAATTAATCAATTACATTTAGTGTGACACATTTTTGGTTGATGTTCGTCAGATAATGGTGGTGTGGGAATTTCTCTCCATGCAGTGTTGAAAGTAAAGCTCTGTACCTTAATAGCATCTGCTGACACACACACAGAGGGAGAAACACACACACGCACGCGCGCGCGCACACTTACACATGCACGCTCACGGGGATTAGCTACACTGTGTTTCTTTGCAAAAAGGGGCATTTTGCTCGTATATCAGTAAGAGAATCAGTGACCAAACATCGGAATTATTTAAAGTAGCTGAGTTGCTGATTTAACCTAGAGTTGATGCTTCAGTGTTAATAAGCATATCCGTCTGGAATCGGGTCCAAAGTAATCTATTCTCTCTTTCTGATCAGTGTGACTTCCACCACTGAAATGCCTTGAGATATCGCAAACGCGGATCTGGCAGACTGACAGTGTGAACAAACCCCAAAATTTAGTTGAAAGGAGCAGGCGTACACGTACTTGTGGCGATATAAGCTGCGTTTCCATTTTGATTTTGGATTCGGTGGCTGCCTCCAGTGAGCTCTCCTTCTGGAGCTGTTTAACCTTGTTGTAAAAGTTCCAATAGCTGGAGTGAGTGAGAACGCCGATCTTCCCTGGACTGATGGCAGACTGTAGAAATACCGGGTTGCGATGATATCTGGAAGCGATTAGATAATAAATACCCTAACTTAACGTATAGTGTACTACTCATTGCATAGCAATATGTTTAAGCTTACAAGCTTTCTGTTGTTACTGACCACAAGTGCACATTAAATTACAGAAGGTTCACCTTCACAGCACCCACCTGAACCTCTGGTGCAAAGACATCAGTTCTACAGATGTTACCAACCTGAATCTCTGGTGCAGGGATACAAGTTCTTGAGAGGGTACCAACTTGAACCACTGGTGCAGAGACATCAGTTCTACAGATGTTACCAACCTGAATCTCTGGTGCAGGGATACAAGTTCTTGAGAGGGTACCAACCTGAACTACTGGTGCAGAGACATCAGTTCTACGGATGTTACCAACCTGAATTTCTGGTACAGACATATCAATTCTTTTCAGGAGACCAGTTCTTTAGAGGATACCAACCTGAGCCTTTGGTACAGGGACATGAGTTTTTTAGGGAATACCAACCTGAATGTCTGGTGCAGGGACATCAGTTCTTTTGACGACAGTCCCAGCGGATTGGGGTTGAAGCGTGCCACACGCCAGTTGGAGTACATGGAGAGCTTCTTGTTGGCGGACTGGTTGACGTACATGGGCTGAGGCTTGGAGACCGTGCAGAACGTCCCGTGTGTGGAGCCCCGCAGCATCGGGTACTGGTGGCCCATCATCAACAGCTGAACCTAGTGGGAAAATCGGGAATTTAATGTTTAAAAAAGAATGCTCAGTAGCATTGTGTCGCACCGCACTTGTGTTTGAACTCGGTATCATTTTAGCTCAATAGATATGTGACTGCTGCCAGATGGATGGTTAGGTAGCCAGCTACATATGTAGCTAGATAACTAGCTAAAGATAGATATCTAGCTAGTGAAATGGACAGTTAGCTAAGAGAGAGAAAGAGATAAATATAATAGAGAGAAAGGTAGACATAATAGTAAGTAAGTTGCTTAGAATTTCCTAAAATGCATCCAAATTTTTTTTTTAATTTAAAAAAAAAAAACATGTCAAGCCAAATCTAGTGTTATCTCATTGTCAGTGGGGCAGTCCAGGGTAAAAAATCGAAGTTGCTCAGAATGGCCTGAAACACATATTGGTTTTGGAATATTTGAGATCCAATGAAATTTTCGAAATTCATTAGTGGCTTCAATCAACCACAATGACTAGATAAGTCGCTCCGCTCGCGAGGGCTGTTCCATAGACATTGTATCGTAACTTCAGCAAGTGTCATTTTGTTGTTGAGTCATGGTTCATTTACTACTATTACTTGAACTTTGAAGACTGCAACGTGGTAACGCAAAAATGATACAGAACTAATTTCTGAACTATTCCTGGGTCCTATTATACTCTGTATCGTTTACAATGAATAAAAGATGCAAAAGGTGTTCATTGTAGCTGGGTGATCGTTGTCGTTTCTGTCACTTATTTTGACGCGTTGTAAGCTAATTCGTTGTAAACGGGATCCAGTGTATTTTAATACAAAAATTCTTAATCATCCTCGTATTACAATAGTTCGTCGAAGATGGGTGGTCTCCCCCCATTACCCAATTTGTGGATTCGCTAGTGTGTGAAGAAAACTTAGGACTCGAATCAAAATGACCAACACTAACTCAAGTGTAACAAGAAAGTCCTCCTGCGTGAACGCAAGAGGCATACCGATCGCGGCGTAGCACGTTCCGGGGAGGGGGGTACTCAGCAGGGGGTACCCCCCTCCCCGGCTGGACTGAGTACCCCCCCCCGGCTGGACTGAGTACCCCCCGGCTGGACTGAGTACCCCCCCAGCTGGACTGAGTACCCCCCCTGTTAACAGACAGACACCTGTGAAAACATAACCTCCCTCCGTACATCGTACGCGGTCGGTAAAAATCCTTAGAGCCCTTGGTCGTCGTGTCTTACCTGCGCTTTTTCGGACAGACGCCCATTTCCAGCACCATTTTCGTCGCTAATGAGTCGTCCTGGAGGTTTGGGTGCACCAGATGTGGGCGTCTCCCCGCTGGAGGTGTTACTCTCTGAAGATATCTGAGACGCGACGCTTGGCGCCGCCGTGATACCACCAACCGGACTCGTGGATGAGGCGTCCGATGATTTGGATTCTTGCCGCGAGACGTCGCTTGCGGTTGTGACCAGCTTTATGGGCGCGTTCACCAGTAACGGCGCGGCGTCTTTTGATTGTGAGAAACTGTGCTTGAAGTAGGGCGCCATGTTAGCAACGCCAGCTTTGAAGAATTCGAATCCTTTATTGACAGGCACCGGCAAAAGATGCAACGACAGCTTCGTCGCCAACGTCTTGTCGTCGATAATCAGGGAGCTTTGCGGCAGGCTCGGCAACTGCATCGGCACAGTTTCCATGGTAGCTGTACCCGCAACAACAGCAGGACCACTGGTAACAACACGGTTGTCGACTACTGGTTGAATTGCTGCCGCCATTGCTGTAGTTGCAGCTTCTTCTATGGCCATTTCCAAGGGTTCCTCGTGAATAGACAGAGAGCGACCGAGTTTCCCGAGCCGTCTGGCGCTGCCCAGGGCGGAGAGGGCTCGACCGAGCGGTCTGTGACCAGAGGGCTGCACGGAGGGGCTGTCCCTCATAGCCGTACCGCTGTCTCCGAAACTTAACCGTTTGTTGTGCCGTGAGAGTTTGGTTTCATCGATAGAAGCTGATCTCTGCAGACCTTCGGCCGAGAGTCTGCTGAATGGGTTTGCGTCCGTGCTCACGCCCCCAGGGGTGCCGCTGGCGCTCGCACCCAGAGCAGCCTTCTCCCGTTCCATCTTCTCGATACTCATCGATCGCTTCATTAACAATTTCCCCTTCAGTTTGAGTTTGGCGAACTGTGATGGGGTGGTTGGCGTCTGTGGTTGGGACAGGGTGCCGCCCACGCCTCCCGGGGCGACACTACCACTGCCCGGGGTCAACAAGGGGCTGTTCACACTTGGCGACAGGTAAGGCGATGCTGCATCGTTTGACGGAGTCGGCGTCGCTGACGATGCGGGGGCTTGAAGTACATTACCCCCAGGCTGCGGAATCATTAGCTTCAACTGCGGTCTACTGGTGGCCGGTGCAACGGGTCGTAACGTGGCTACACCCCCGGGTGACACCCCTGAAGCCGGGGAAGGTAGACCCTGGGCCGCAGCTGGCGACGGCACCACTGGCATCCGCATCCTCACGCCTCCTGGGCTCACTTGCACGCTTGTCTTCGAACCGCTTGTTTCTATCGTGGTCGGTGACTCGCCCAGCACCAACGGGGAAATCAGCCCCTCCGACTTGCTCCGGATGCCCTTGGGGCGGCCGCGCCTTTGAGGCGACAGAGGGTCGTAGGGGTTGAAGCGGATATCTGCTGCCGGGGTGGATGTTGGGGTTGTAGATGTGGGTGTGGATAATTGTGGAATGCCGCCCATGCTCAAGTTCGCCGCATCCACGCTCATAGACCTCATTTCATAGTGGTGGTCCCCAGGAATCCCGGTACTACTCGCGCTTAGTCCTGTAGGGGTCGGTACCGTCTGCACACGGACGTGAGCATCGTCGTCATTGTCCTGCGGCGGGGGATCAATCACGACTAGCGGCGTGTCATGCGACCTGCTCGCCTGCAGCGACGACCTCCTGTCCCGCAGCAACAGCTCCTTGATCGCATGCCCGTCATTCGGCCCACCGCTTAAAGTCTGCTGTTGTGAGTATATGGTGTCTGCATTGTCTAAAACCGAGAAAAGTGGCTGCAGAACCGCCGGTTGTCCTATGGGAGTAGACGTGAGGGTGGCTCCCCCCAGTGGTATAGTAGCAGGGCGGGGTGGGGGAGTTCCAAATGGAATGGTTGGTGGTGGTGGATACAACACAGTCGGTTGTCCAATCATCTGCTGTTGCTGGTTGTGTACAGTGCTTACCGTTGCGGTAGCTGCCGCGGGGATTTGGCCAGGTTTCGGCAATTTGATCTGTATTTTGATTTCTTGAGGCAGAGGTGTACCGGACCCAGTACCAACATTGCCGCCACTACCACCACTGGCGTAAGTTACCACCGAGGTGGCGCCGCTTTGTGATGCCGGTGATAATTTTACACCCGTTATACCTTCCTGAGGAGTCCCTGCTTTCACTCCAGTTACACCACTCGCCATCTTCGCGACCTGTACTAGCTGTTGTATCCGGTTCGTTTCCAAGGCGATATGCTGTTGATGCTGTTGTTCTTGTGCTGCTGCCGCTGCTGCTGCTGCTTTCTCCTTTTCTTTCTGGGCCAACTGCTTCTGCAGTTTCTGCGTCTGTTTTTGGATTTCCGCTTCCGGTAAGGAGAACGCTCGATGCATGTGCGCTGACAGCGCCCCCTTGTTGTCTGGAGGACTGGTGCTCTCTGAGGCAGTCAGCGAGGACGGTCCCACGGACTTCGGCGTCGAATACGACGATTCTGGAAGTAACGTCGCCGGTGATCCAATCAAACCGACGTCACTATTTGATCTTGACATTGGGTAAAGATTTTCACTGTTCTGCCGCGACATTCTCTTGGGCCGAGGAGCATCCGCTTTGGGCATCTCCATGATAGCAGCGTTCTGGTTGATCAACTGGTTGATCCGATCCCGCACGATGTCGGGCGTAATGGGCGTGTTCCGGTTCAATGGTGCGGGCCTGGGTGGCAATGCTAATGGCGTAATGTTAGACGCAGAGGATCTACGTCTCGAAAACGACTCTCTGCGTCCCAACATTCCCGGCACTGTCAACCGAGAAGGCGACTCTTTTTCCAATTCCATTGTCGCACTGTCCAGGGATGAACCCAAGAAGGGTTCGTCCAGCAGCTGACCTTGACTCAGCCGCATCACTGTGCGAGTAGTGCCATCTGCAGCAATCTCCTCTATTTTAATGTCTGATTGGCGTCTCTGCACTACTGGTTTTGGCGCTGATGCTGTATCAAGGTATTTCTGGTCTGCGATGAGTACTGTGCTGGCACCAACACCACTGTTGCCGGTGGATCCCGCCACAACTACAAAACACGAGTCATGTTTTAATATTGAAGACTGACAAAAGCAGAAACAATTTTTGGTCGTTTCATAAGGGCAATGAATGGGGGGGGGGGGGATTTCACGCACACATGACGCCACATTGCCTGTGAACGAACAATACAAAGAGAAGAGGTCATTCTTAAAAATCCCAACTCTCATTTTGAGTTAATTTTGGATGTGTCTACCTGCATCTTGGTTTTAATTTCGTCCTGAAAATAGGTTCAAATTTCGTTCTGTGCCTACCTGTCGCAGAGGTTCCCGCAGGAGATGGGTGCATGATACTACCTCCTGCTGCCAGCATGTTCAACACCTGCTGATCAGTAGCCGCAGACATCACGGTACTACCATCTACAATACAACGTATAACCAGTCACCACAGTGCAACCTTATTAGGGAGGTTACCGCATTGAGCGACAATATCCCTTTCACAGTCACATTCCATTAATTTACCACTCCATCGGACATCTACCTCCCTTTTACGGCGATATTTCTTTGACTAATTGGCCGATCGAAGGCGGTTAAACATCATCTGCATACAAACAAGTCTACACAAGACTTTCTTTGAAAACACACGGTTGCCAAGGCATTGGAAGTTCTAGCTTGACTTTGAAACGTGGAACGGAAGTCACAACTTCCAAGTCAAAAACGGTCTTTGAAAAACCTCTCCCCAAATATTTTCCAACATTTTAAAACTTTTTCAAATCCAGAAAAAATAATTTCTGTTTTTCGTTTTCTTTACCTGTTTTCTTGGTTTCTTCTTTCAGTGAAACCGGAAGTTCCATGGATCCCTCCTTGGGAATGGAGCCGCGGGCTGCGATACTGGATGACCTTGAACTGTGACCTGACTCTGAATCCACATCCACCGAGTCGTCGTGTTCAAGCGGATCATGGTCACTCTCGTCTCCCGGCTCGCTCTCTACAAAAAAAATGCATTTCAATTACAAATCATGCAAACTCATTCACTTTTAAGCACTTGTACTCGATTGTACCCCCAATCGCGTGAAATTTATGACCTCGAGGCTATAGATTTTTCGGCCCCTTCCACTTCCACCAATGGTGAAATGGGTGTAAATAAAAAGACGCCCATGTCGTTCGATTGGATACATAGCGAAGTATCATGATTTACGGTCCAATCGATTGTATAGAATCAATTCACAATTCATTTTATTAGCAAAAAGAAGATATATGTACAATAATTGGCAAAATTGTAATCCTAAACTGACTTGTTTATTTTTTTAAAGGTTTTTTTGTGAAGATAGACTCACCTTTACTTTCGGATTTGATAGGTAATCCCGCTTTAATACTGTGCGCTCTAGACTTGCAGTGCTTATCTGTTCGAAAAAAAGAAAACAATTACTGAATGAAAAGATGCATTTTGTGTGGCCGCTCTTTGATTTAACTTACGGGAGATACAAAACATGAAATAAACAGAGCGAATGAACCTCGCTGGTTAACGCTCTACACTGCGTAAAAATTTGCGGAGCAATTGAAAAAGGTCTGGGTAAACTGCCTAAACCAGGAATTTCAAAGCGAAAGGCGACAAAACGAGTCACAAATGAAAACCTTCAGTTACCCTAAAGTCATACAGATGAAAGAAAAAAAAAGAGGGGGAATATGGTTAAAGTACAATGTTTGATCTTGCTATTGAAGGAGAGGTGGAGGAGTATGGGTTTACGTACACAGGTTGCTCTTGGTTTTGAAGGAGAAGCCACATGGAATGCACGGGTACGGCCGCTCGCCCGTATGCGCCCGGATGTGTTTCTGCAGAACGCTAGGCTTGGCGCACCCTCTCCCGCAGTACGGACAGATGTGCTTTCCAGGCATCGCCGGGTGCTTCCGCTTCCTCCCGACCTGTGGTGCGTTAGGATCATACGGTGTCGCCTGCCAAAGAAAATAAAATCATGGTTTAAAATTACTTTTAATACCTTGAGAATACGCAATCTACTGAAGAACGCGTAACATACGATTCTGTGATAACTCTTTTTGGTGGGGGCTGGGCAACGCTGGTCCTGATGGAACGTTTAAAAGTGAGAAATTTTGAGATCCGATGAACTTCTTCCCAACACCAACGGTCGTTATCATTTTGGCCATCTTCTCATTGATATGTACTGGAGTTCTATGGTGAAAAATCTTCAACATGATCTCCTATTCAGGGTGATGGGGCGGGGGTCCTAAACTAAATTCGCTGTGGGACTTAGCAAGGGTTTAATGGGTTGGGGAAGGGATGGTTTTGGTACACTGGTTTTCCTTTAGAGGAATGTGTTTCCCAACCCCGACCACTTTGGATGGAGTAGAAATCTGCAAAGCCCTTTTACCTGGATAGTGGAAGAAGGGCTGACCACCAAGTTGGCAGCCTGATTCTTCGGTGATTTGTTGTACACGACTCTGACATTTTGTTTGTCCAACACATCTCCTCCCAGAACGCTTTTACCACCTAAATGAAAACATATGTCAAATAATTACTAATACCTCATTCAATTCATTTCCTACGTGTAGATAATCAACTTGTTTCGAACTGCTGCACATCAGGAACCTACTTCTCTTCTAAGTCATTGCCTAGTAAGGCCACCTGTCGCTAACGATCACAGTTTCAAACAATTACTACATTTGCCAATTCTTTTCAGGTAAGTTAATACAAGTGTACCTTCCATCTTCACAAGCTGCTGCAGCTGGCCGCTCTGCTGCAGTCCTGCCAGTTGAGCCACAATGGGGCCTAATTCCTGACCTTCCGGGGCCTCAATCTCGAACCTGATTGGTGAAGAGTCATCAGTCTCGTTCTCATCCTGCAGAACTATGGTTAGCGTCGTTGATTGGTTGAGGTCAGTGGAGTCGTCTGGCATGACCAGCACTGTCTGTTCACCGGAAGTCGCCTGCAATTCATTTACACTTCATTGTAAGACCACCTACCATTAGTCGACATATTTTTAAACAATTTATTTGTTTCTACTTGAATATTTTTGGGTACCTCCATTGTAGTGTATCCTGTCATGTACAGTAAACTGGGCAGAGAATTCCTAAACGCAAGTCCCTGAAGCACCCTCATGTTGAGACTGGTTGTCAATCGGATGTTCAAAAATACAAGAATGCTTACCAACGTTTTGTCATACCCTATCTGATTCTGTGATTTAATTTAACTGTAACTTTGCTTCCGGTAGGTAGATGAAGAGATAAATTGATGATGAGATAACGAGTTCAAGAGGGATAAATTGATAGGCAAATGAAAAGTGAGATGAAGTGCTCTGAACAATCTCAAATCTTGTCAAATCTGCACAAGACTGAAAAGATAGGTTGATGAAGAGTTAGATTAAATGGTAGCGATGAAGGGGGTCCAAAATGTATCAAGCCAAATTTGCATAGAAATGAGACAAAAAAATTAACTCGGTGCAAATGGACCTTTATGGAAAGAACCCAGAGGATTCCCCTGCATGGGATAGAGGAGCCTCACCAGTTTAGAGGATCATTGGATAGGTGATCCCCAACCCCCTCCCCCCCCCCCCAGCCCAGAGGATTTTGGAATAGGAGACCCTCCATGCCAGGGGGAATAGGGACAGGGGCGGTGGTCGGTATGCCTTTGAATGTTGATGGAAGGTTGTCTTGTTATCATGAAAAATTCGAGAGAATGGGTGGCCTTCTTGGTGGAAAAGTGACCGTTTCCATACACAGAACTCTGCCACATGCAGCGTCATTACATAATGTCAGACGCCGTTGGATTGGAGAGACTTGTCGCCAAGACGTTGACTGCTTTATTTACACTCAAATGATATCCCACCTGAGTCGTGTTCGCGGTAACTTCTCCCTCACCAGAAGACGCTGAAAGACATTGAACTTCACCTTGACTTTGAGGTTCAGCTTCTTTGATATTCTGCAGTTCGGATTTTGTGACCTGCAAAGAAGAGGCGACAGATTTACTGAATATCCTTTTCTTCGTTACTCTCCCGGAATTATAATAATTGTCTTCCGAAGTTGTTTGTCATTGTCTAAGTAGAGGACTTCTTTTGAAGGACACGCGTTTGTAGTGATACCATTTAATTATAATGCAGCCATGACTCTTGTTTTTGAGTTGTAACTGCCACAACATCTTCAACTGGAAAAACTAAAGCTGTTTACACCTTCCGACGCCATCACCGTCAAGGTTTGTATCATTGTGTTAATGGTGACGGATACTCCGACTGCCAGAATGGATGCAAAACCCATTATGCCAGTCAAACGGTCTGTCCCCATAAACACAATGATAATGACGGTGACAGTGACGGAGTCGGAAGGTGTAAACAGACCTTAAGGTGCCACTCAACACGGGTCTCATGACGGAAAAATCGTCCGTAAATTTCAGTCGCCTTTTACGTTACTTCGAGCGACTTGTAGATCAGAACGATTTACAAATTATTCGACGACAAAGGCATTTTCACAACTACGTAAAATACTTGGTGTTTTTTTATCGCAATTAATTTGGGAATGGTGTTGTTTGATGAACCGCAAAGAAATAATCCCCTGGAGCTTTCTCGTCAAATAATGCAAAAGATCCAGTTACGCTGTGGGGTAAAACTGGCACCAGTCATTGTGCGACGTGTAGCGGAATAAACGATGGATTTGCATTTACTATTGTTGGGTTTGCTGGCTACAAATTAGGTCCTATATTTTGATGGAAAATTCCTGAGTTGTCGGATGATAGGAGTGTTGGGGGGGGGGGGGG
>JBCAUG010611808.1:0-14217 GCA_038406175.1 Haplosyllis leylae | reverse complement strand
TATTGAAGTGATGTCATTTATCGTAGATAATAACCATTGTCGTGTACTTGTTACTTAAGGGCTTTTTCCCAGGGATAAGTCACTGGATAGAAGTAGGTATTAGTTAATTGCTATGAGGATGTCTTGTCGCTTTGCAGAAGAATAAATGGAAATTGCTACATGTGGTGATAGCCCCTTTGAAAACGGTAGGCATCAAAACTGTAGGTGAAACTAGAAAAGCCGTTTCATTTGTACAATCATCATTGTCAATAGCAACCGACTTCATCTACGAGAAAACATGCAAATGCACCGCATTGATATTCACGTAGCGTACACTTGGTAATGAATAAATACAATTAGCGAGAACCTCTCTTGCGTACTCAATTTACGAAGTATTATGTACATACAAATTAACCCATGGATTACTGTGTAGGGAAATGAAGGATACTTATATGTTCCCGTTTGAGCCGTGTATTATTCCACCAGCGAAGTTTGAAATAGCAGCTTTTTGTGGCAAGTTTGCGAGGAATTGCAGGTGTGTAGCAGAATACTAACTATATCGGCATGTATAAGGTTCCAGGGAGGAAGGTTTTCCCCTTAAAGCAACTTGAATAATTCTATAAACCTGAAAGCATTCAAAACAAAAACGTAAAATCCCAAAAGAAGTGAGGAAATGAAATTTCCCTTTTGTGGATTTGTTTAAAAAAGAGAAAGATAAACTTAACCATTTGGATGTGATTTCTGTGTCCTAAATTCGAAGGAGGAAAACTGAATTGATTTGAACCACGGCGACGTTTAATCCTATTTTGTGACAAGCGTGCCGATTAAGTGGATAAAACAGTATTTTTAAAACAACCAAAGTTAAACCAAAGAGCTTCCTACTCTATGGTTAAACTAAGTCGGTTGTGCCAGTCAAGTTCAATTGGTTTGAAACTAAATCCATTCTTAGCGCTTTAAACTCTGCATTGGCATTGCTAAGGTTAACAAAACAACTCCAGGCTTAAAGCCAAAAACAGGTATAATACTGAGCTTTTCTTTTTATCTTCTTGACAAAGGACTTATGTAATGTTAAATTGCCCATATCTGTATTAAAAAAGAACCTTGCCACTTCCTGGCAGTAAATACTAGTAAAGTCTTCAGTGACATTGTCACTTCCGCACGGTGAACTCGTTTAAAGTGACACTCGACATGCTTTTGACACGGTTTTAGTTTGTTCAACTAGAATATAATCGAATAGGAATGTAATTTATTATGTCTCTTGACTAGACATATGAATTGCTTACATGGAATTTGAGCCAGTGTGAAACCATTTTCAACCCGGCACTTACCTGTGACAAGTACATTGGTGTAGAGGTTCTTCTTCCACAAGACGTCATAACAGCAATTTTGTTGATAGGTTGTGTCCAGAATATCTGCGCCGTTACATGCAACAGGGATTTCCTGTTAAAACCAGTATGGACGAGTGAATTTTAGAACTACTCGTCCGCACAAATGTACAACAAATTTAGGAATACATTTTGGGCCAGTTTTTGTGCCCTGAATGTGTGTGTGTTGGAGGGAGGTGGGGGGGGGGGTCAATTAGGTTTGCTGTGTTCGCGTTCGGTTGCTTCACTCCTTCAAAGGTGTGGATGATTTAATTTCAGTGTGGACAAGATGATTTTGGAAGTCGCTTGTCCACTTGATGAGTGGCTCAAATTCCCAAACGAAATCCCTGTTCAACAATGCGCAGGTGCTTCCAAAATCCAGCGTCTAACGCAAAGTAGCGAAGCGTTTCTTTTTAAATATTTTTGTTCGGAATGGACTCATTTAACAAGACGACAAAACTATTTTGTTGGATGTAATTGTCTTTCAGTTATCTAATCTTATCTCTCCTATTTTTGTCTCAACAGATCCGAGCACAATGTGGAGGTAGCTCACCAAGGAAAAACTACTTGAGGTGACAAGAAGTGATGTCGGTAGTCATGGAGACGGAGTCGGTGCGTTCGGGTCGTAGTGAAAGGTCAGAGAGGTCACAGGGCAGCAGACATCAGCGTCCACACAGGAGCCACAGCGGAGGACGAGATAGCCACCGGGATAGGTACAAACAAATGTATGGTTCACGCTTCAAACATTACCTCCTCCAGTAGATGTAGTCACAGTAGATGTGAACTTCTTGGAAGCCACAGTAAAAGCTGTTGTCAACGGCCACACTTCTGACCTCAGTTTATACTATACATGTAGCCGAACTTGTCACACAAGCTTTCATGAGCAGACACCTTCAAGGTTTGTCCAGCATGGACTCTTGTTGGTAAACTTGTAGATGTCCGCGTATTACAAGTTGTACTGAATTATTGCGCTTTACTTTTCTTCTTTTGGCTTGACCTGTTTTATTTACCAATTATTTGTGCAGGAAATTAAACTTTCTAAACTTCTTGGGCCATTGATATCGAACTTTTTCTCACAAAGGTTTTCCATTTAATGAATTTAATATCTATGTGGATATATTATATTTTTCTACCTGCTGTTTGTATCTTTTCCTGTCGCGTTAATAAGTTTCAATTCATTTAACAACAATGATAAATCTTGCTGCCTTCCCAAAACACAGCAGCCTAAACATAATGATGCAAGAAATGAATTAGATTTTTACCCGAGGCCTATGTTTAACAGCATTGAAAGGTATTTTAATAAAGCAAACTACGCAGTGCAACTTCTTTGAACAAGATTTATCTTAGAATTCCTTTCATCACATAACAGACTTAATTTGCATTGCATGCGCAAAGACATATGTCTTAATATTTCGCAAAATCACTTTTATGTGCTTTAATGCAAATAATTCTACTAAATAATAGTGAAGATCAAAAATAACTTTATTACGTTTCGGTGTTTACCCCGATGATAGAAACGTTCAGTTACTGATCTGCGTTTACAAATGCATTTTCCATTACATCGTAGCTTAAATCTCACGTGCATTTCAGTGTATTTCCGTACTTTTTCCACACAATTAAGGCCTATTCCCACGTACCGACACAGACACCGATAAAAGTTAAGTGTTGTGCCAATGGATCGAACTGATATCTGGGCCAAATGGGTTCCAGACCCATTTAGCCCAAATTTCAGCCTGTCATCATTGACACAATGTAGAACTTTAACAGACCCAATTTCGGTCCAAATTTCGGTGTCGGTGCATGTGAACAAGGTTTTAAGCTGCACTTAGGGGTTTTGATGAATTGGTGTACATTGCATAGAAAGTTAATCGTTACTAGTGTGAACGTGTACAGTCACCCCGTTAGGGGTTTCATTTAACGTAAACCTAAATTTCACTGCCTACACACACGTTGAAATACTCAATTGAAACGAATTTATTGTAGGTATGACAGGCGACATGGAAGCCGAGACAGACACGACAGGCGACACCACCACGGAGGAGGAGGAGGCGGAGGCCCCGGTAGTGTGACGGGAGGAGACACTGACCGGGATACGGTCGTCAGTATACGCAGTGCGCCACCTACTCAACACCCAGGCCATGCGAGACATCTCAACCACGGCGGGGTGGTTAATGGAGACGGAGAAGGAGGCGAAAGAATTGAGGTAGGATTGAAAGATCACATAAATATATTCTAAATCTGGAAGTGGAGACAAGGTCGTGTATATTTATCACTTGTTATGAATTGTACCGATTCAAATCTTTTGGCTTCAATTTTGTTCCAGGTCCAGATTTTGCCACAAGATGACAACTGGCCTGACAACACGACGGCGATTACTGGGAATACCAGTGTGACCGACTTCTCCATGGAAGACATGTCCAGATTTAACAAGGCAAGTTCGTTTTTGGGTGCAGATCTCTTGTTCAAACTAGAATGGTGTATTCATACTGGACGGAACCGGGACAGGTACAGGGAACTGGGCCGGTACAATGGGAAACAATGCATCCTGGTTCCTTTTCCTTGTGAACATTTGTGTACAATATTTTAGGACCCATTGCTGCCGTTCCCTTTACCTGTCCCGGTCCCGTCCCCATGCAGTGTGAATAAGTCATCATACTGGATGGAACTGAGATCAGGACAGGGATCGTGAAATAAAAGCTTGTGTGAACTATGGATGTTTTGACATTACACCTGAATCAGGACAGGAGCTGTATCGGCCCCGGTTCCGCTCGGTGTTTTTACACCATTAGTGTAGCTGGGCTTTATTTGTAGTTGTTTGTCAATTGTCCATATCGTGCGAAGTAGATAGTATTTCTTGCGCTTGATTATGTTTGAATCTAATAAATTATACATTAGCAACATAGAAAAGATAACTTGCAGTACGTACTTATCTCCCTTTTCATTTATTTTTCAGGACATGGAGGAAAGCATAGGCTTTAACTGCGCGCGGTACATAGGGTCATTATTGGCGGCTATTCTCGGTCTCGTAGCTTTTGTCTCGCCAATAGTAATGGTTGGACTACCGAAACTAGGAATCAAGGTAAAAAAGATACTGTATTTGAAAATGGTTTTAGATACAGTCACACTGGTATCATTTTCAGAGTAGCGGAAAATATGAAAGACAAATTTCGTTTTGGTATTCGCTTCCGTTCGGCGCAAATATGCATTTTGGGTTTACGTTCGGTTTTCAAAATTGTTCCTAATAAAATAAAATACAATTTCGGTTAATTTATTCTGAGCGAAAAAGGTGCAATATTTACTCTGAGCGAAAAAGAAAAATTCTGTTGGATATTTCCGACTACTCCTTAAAAAAGGCACGTCAAATAACCTAAAAACCCATCAATATTTAACTTGTATCGTTAAGATATGTTTACACGAAGCGTTTTTCAAGTCCGTTATTCAAACCGTTTAAAAATGAATTGAAAGTAGTCCTGTGGTATTGTTTACACACATGACATTGAACAATGTCAAAAGATCAATGGTACCGCTTACAAAAGCGGTCCGTAAAAGCTACGTGTAAATGCATTTTAGAACGGAAAAGAACCACTACCCCACGAGGTACAACAGAATATAATTTTGACTTTTGTTTTTCCAGGAATGGCCACAGGACGACTGTGGTCCGGAGTGTGAAGGTTTATTTATCAGTTTCTCATCGAAGTTATTAATACTGCTCATCGGCACGTGGGCGCTATTCTTCAGGAAACCCAAGGCCACAATGCCGAGGATTTTTATATTTAGGTAAAATTTGTTTCATTGGTAAATATTTTGAACATGCATCTGGACTGTTTTGCACAGAAGACATCGGTGTCTTAAGACAATAGTTGCCTCTTGGTACCAAGTATTCATGATATTCCAAATAACAGTCGTATTAACGATGAATGGTGGTTAAGTCGGCAACAATTTTAGCAAATTTTATTTTTTGGAAGGGGGGGGGTGGCTTGTAGATTGCGTTGACATTGGCGTTGACAATCAGTGCAAAAAAATGAATCGCGTTTGATGTTCAATAATAAGGAATAGCTTCACTAAAGAATCATTTGCTTAAAAAGCACTGATTATGCTTCATTTGAATGATTAAATTTAACTCAATTTCTTCATTTATTTTCAGAGCACTTATCATGTTTTTAGTCTTCATATTAACGTTCGCTTTCTGGTTGTTTTACGGAGTGAGAATTTATGAGAAGGCAGAGCCAAACTATCACAGTATAGGTAAGACACGCCTCAATAGGCGATACAAGTCGAATTTGTTGAACATTGTGGTAGAGTTACTCTGGTGGTTTTGATGAAAATATAAACGTTCCAAAGGTCCATAAAAGCTACAAAAGGCGAAAGAGTTTGATACGAAATTGCCAACACGGCTTGTTCTTCCATTTATGGAGGAGCCAGAGTGTGAAATAACATTGCAAAGAGTAAGTGCATAAATACTAGCGTTTGTTTCCTGCTCTCATTTCAGTGTTATACGCTTCTAGTTTGGTGGACGCGTTATTATTTGTACACTACTTAGCCATTATACTCCTAGAGATTCGCCAATTACAAGCACAATATGTTATTCGTGTGACGCGGTCACCAGACGGAGACAGTCAGGTCTACACTGTAGGGCAACTGAGCATACAACGCTTAGCGGTCTGGGTGCTAGAACAGTACTACAAAGATTTCCAGGTAGCGTGTCGTGTTTCTTAATAATTTGTTGATACAAACATCGACTGTTTAGGTCTGTTCACATACAGCGAAATACCAAAATTCTGCCCGTAATTATCAACATTGTGTCGATGAGGACGGTGACTTTGATGGGCAGAATGGGTCTAAAACCCATTCAACCCGAAATTTTGCTGTCCAATATAAAATATTTTCAAGCCAGATTTTTCAGTGACGGGCTAAATTTCGCTATTTGAAACAGACCTTCACGCCATTTTGGTTGACGAAGGGACATTGTTCAAAAATGTCAAACTCTGGATAGAAATATTTTGTTGTGAACATAGTAATGACAAACCTTCCAGAATATTTGCATACCAATATTAAACTGGAACAACACTCATTAATTGTGAATGTTGTGAATTTGCAGGTGTACAACCCATACTTAGAACATATGCCAAGGCGAACTCCAAAAATCTCCAACTTCAAATTCTATGATATTGATGGGATGGGACCAAACACCCCGGCAAGGTAAGAATCATTTCATTTTACAGATAGAATAGTTTAACTCCTGTGTTCTATTTAAATAATACAAGAATTCTTCCATCTCGATGAGGCAAGGGCTCGTATCAGTGGCGAGCACAAGGGGGTACATGTAGTAATGCCCTTCCCACCCCTGCGAAACAATTTCTTAAATTCATACGGCTTTCTGTAGAACAAAGCAAAAATCTGGGTCGCACACTATCATTATGATTCTGTGCGATGATATTCAAATAAATCACAAACTGATGTATTTATAAATCTGTCGTGCTTGTAGTCGGTCACGGGCGATATTTGCGGCTGCAGCGAGGCGGAGAGATACGTCGCATAACGACAGGTTCTACGAGGAGCAGGAATACGAGCGGCGAGTGCGCAAGCGCAAAGCGCGACTCCTGGTGGCAGCGGAGGAAGCATTCACTCATATCAAACGCTTGCAGGACGAACAAGGTAGGCACGGGAGGAAAACTAAATTCGCCGTACTTTGTATTTTCATTGTCAAAAACGAATGGGTTTACAACGTTTATTAATTTAGTCGGTAAATCCATTTGGATGGATTGACAAAAATTGCGATAATTTATGTAGGAAGTACTAACCAGCATTAGGCAAATAAAAAATGAAAAGAGTGCAAAAATTTACCGCTACAAAACGGGTTGAAAAAGATTATAGAAACAAGTAGTTATAATTATTTCTTGTCTTGCTCACTTGCTCAGGTCCAGCAATTCCCATGGACCCTATGGAAGCTGCACAGAGTATATTTCCATCCATGGCGAGAGCTTTGCAAAAATATCTCCGAGTCACAAGGCAGCAACCAAGGTGAGTGAAAATTAATACTGTCAAACTGATTAAGCTGGTTAGTTGTGGAGATGATTCTTGGGTGAGGTGGTAATAGTGATGGTAATTGTCGACATGGATTTATTGCTGATTCTTGCTCAGTTTCCACTGGATTCTCCATACATTACAATGGTATACTTGCAAGAATCAGCAATATAGCCCTGTCGCCAAGTACTATCAGTGTGTTTTCTTGACAAAACTAGCAGTTCGTTTTAACATTAAATATTACTATGTAATAGAGACAAGAAAAGTAGCCATTTAGGTAAATTAAGGCAGTTTAACAGACTCGTTTCATTACTTTTGCAGATACACAATGGAGAGTATTTTAGAACACTTAGCCACGTGTATATCTCATGACATGTCGCCCAAGGCCTTCCTACAAAGATATCTATCTCAGGGTAAGTTGTGTTTTGTTTTAATCTATGAAAGGATAATATGGATAATGGTACAAAAGTGTTCACGGCTAATGTTAACTTTTGTTTTGTTGGAAATAAGCAGCTGAGGAAAGAATTTGGAATGATATCATGTTCCTTTGAGTAGTAATCTCACTTTTGCGACCATAATATATTATCGTCTACACCGACTGACCGTTGAGGAGCTCTTGGGGAGAATTGTTTCGCTGGTCACCATTTAATGATCATAAGAACTGAAAATCTTTGTCCACAATTACACGAAATTATTGAAGTGACAACCAGTTAAATGCATGTCAAAATCCCATCAATTTGTTTTGCACATTTCATGAAACTGAACATTTTTCTTTCACCTTCAGGTCCTGTAATCTTCAGTGACAAGGACTATAGGATGACGCAGACGTGGGTGTTGATCTGCGACCAGTTACTAAGTCGCGCGGCTGAGCACGGGACGCTGTTCCAGCTGCGTCAGGGCGACGTCTCCCTCCTCGTCACGGTGCGCAAGATGCCTCACTTCAACCTCACCGAGGAGGTCATTGACCCAAAGACAAACAAGTTTGTGTTGCGGTTAAACTCAGAAACATCTGTATGATGATTTTATAAAGAGAGAAAAAAAGGGCAAAAAACAGTGGATGGGACAGGAGAGAATAATATATGGTGCTTATCTCACATCGCTGAAGGCACAATTGATATTTTATGGAGTACGTCAGTCAAATGACCTTGCAGTGGAGTTAACAAAGCTTAAGTAATTTGTACCTTCCACCATAATAATTGTTGTTGACAAAGAAGGTTTTTACAAGTGGAAAAGGAGTGATGGAAGTGCATTGTGAAACCCAGAGGATGTCGTTCTTCGTGGAAATTTTTCCTTATCAAAGGATAGACACATTGAACTCAGAAGGAAAAGTCGATCTACTTGAGCTGTGGAATATTACGTAACCGGTTTCTTGTGGAAATAAAAACTTCAAATTTGGGAACGAACTTTTATAAAAAAAATTCAACTCGAGAAAATTTGAGGAATACGGAAATAACTAACTCTGAGGCACATCTGTTTTTTGTTGCCAAAAATACCGAGACTTGCAAAACCACAAGACGTTTCTTCCTGTACTTTGAAATACCTTGCCAGAATCCCTTGTGACGATGTTGGAAGCTGCACACTTCTTCACACGAAGACTGCCACAGAAAAGTCTACGTAGCTTCAGAAGAAAAGATATTTTCCACGAATATTATAACTGAAATGGAACATGCTTGTTGTATCTCAGTTTTGATGCAGTTTGCTACAGTGTTGGGTCGGTGCTATTACTTGTGCTACTTTTTCATCGCAGATCAAGGTTTTTATGTCTCGGATATGATCACTTAAATCCAGAATCAACGTTACAATGGCGCTTGCAGCATGGCTCTCATTGAAAAGAATGAAGTTGCTCTAAAATGGATTGCATCCCTATTCTGGAGTGACTTTTGTTTCCATTAATTTCAATGAGAGCCATGTTGTAAGCGCCATCACAGCGTTGACTCTGTTGACGCTGACGCTCAGTGTAAACGGACCCTGAGGGCTCATTCACACCGAACGAAAGCGAATCTACACAATCTTTTCCTCCCATTTAATGTGTTGGACTTCTGGTGACGTCTGCCCTGGGTTTCAAAGCCAGGGTGGAGCCCTTTCGTGCTTACTCGCCTGTGTGGACGTCCCCTTTGACAATTGTTCGGCATGAATGACCCTATATTTAAGCTTTCAGTGTTTAAAACAGCTTCTGTGTCTACTGTCATAAAATCGTGGTGTGTACTGTACATGTACCTCCGATCAGTTCAAAATTTGCCAAATTTCCTAATGTATTTGTATTGTTATCACAGACATACAAAGGTCCATTTGCTTCTGCTGTGTAAAATGACATTATTTTAAAAAGCATGACCACTTCTGTGTTAACTAAACTTGCCATCTGGTATGGTCGAAACAGGAATGTCTGAGCTAGTGCTGCTGTTTGTGGAGTAAACTTAATTGTTTCGTTGTCATGGTACGGGCACGAGAGATGGCATTGTTGAACTCAGTGAATAATGTTTTGTCGCTCATTGTAAATTTTATTCCACAATAAAATTTGGCATGTGCCTAACAAATGCTATAGGATATAGAGGATCTGCAGCTACACAGAAAATATGCAATTATTTTTAAATAGAGTAATATTAGCCACGTTAAATTTTGTAGATTTCAAGCAAAGTGGAATTTTATCGCCATTAAAAATTTCTTCATCAGCTTTTGTCACCATTTTTATGTGTCGTCCTTAGAAAAAAATTCAGGAAACGAAATATTTAAAGAAGGCACCATGACTGATTAATAAACATATACTACATACTAAGTGCACGCATTTGTGTAATTTTTGACATTTTTGCCAAGAGATTAACATTGTAAACCCTTCAATATTTTATTTTTGTACAAAATCTGTAGAAATTTCTCTTTTTTTAGTAAAATTACTACAGGCGATGGTCTTCCGATTTCAAATAGTTGTTGCTTTATACAGAAATATATTCGTTGTTATTTTAAGTATTTTCATGCGCCATGTATAATTGAAAACCGTGTCTAAACTCGTGGTTTCTGTTTGGGACAAATGTGTATTTGTTATTTATTGTATTTTGACTGTTGCGTATCAAAGGAAAAGAAACACGCAGACAGTGCCGTGCCATCGTATCCATTTGGTGTCCTCAAGTCTCGCGGTGTAACGCGTTATTTCACGATCACCTGTCCCCGTATGGCATCACGTGGTTCCATTGATATCTCCCTGTGTTTTAGCCTACCTGCCATATACGGTTACAGGGGGTGGAATTATGCGTTTTACTGCAATTAATCTCGCATTCGTTCCCTGTCGAAGGTGCTGCTTTCTATCAAATCATGAAGTAATCAAATGCAACGTTTGAAGAAAAAGAACATTATATTGAAAACGTATGTATATTTATATTTTGTACATAACTAGTGATATTAAAGTGTAAATTTTGTACAAACCAATGCATTGTACATTTCAGTTGTAGAGTGTATGTGTGCTTTGTGAAGAGTGTACATAAAAGACCCTTTTTTATTATTTTAACTCGCAATTCATTTTTATATGTGATTTTTATTGGTACATTTTTGTAGCATGTGATGGAATAGTAAGTTGTTTGTCAGGTTACAAAGTTAATTTCAAAATGCTGAAGTGGAAATTGGTTCAGGGATTTCGTGAATGCCCAAGAGTTTACGATTCTAGAGCAATGCAATGGTAGCTGTGACGCTTTAAAAAATGCCGAATAAACTGCCGAGATAAAATAAAATTCACCGTGAAAAACTTTAAATATTTAAGGGTGTGTCTGTTTTAATTTTAAAAAAAGCAATTCAGCAATTTTTTCTAATTCAATTTGAGGCCAGTGTACGGGAATATTTATGGAAACACAATTACACTGGACCCCGCTTATAACGAGCAAATATATGCAAAGAAAACTGCTCGTTGTAAGAGGGTACTGGTGGTAACCGAACTTTTTAACATTGCTGTCAATGATTTTGATGCCAAGAAATCTACTTGTAGGTGGGTGCTCGTAGTAACCGAACTCTTTGTAAGCTGGACCCAGTGTATAAGCAATTTTGTTATTGTTGCAAGTTCATGTCAGTGAAATAGAAGTCATGTTAATAAGGAGTGCTATTAGAATATTACGTGCACCTGGAATTTAAGAACGCAATCCGTCACATAAAAATGCTGGCCGTAAAAAAAGTAGCTTCCAAAGAGAGTAATATTTAGCTAATTTGAGTGTCACCAAAGAATTCCGTTCTTTGAAAGTGGCCTCTGAAATCTGTAACGGTTGTTTAAAAAAGTAAGTAAAATTATTTTATGTGTAGAGAATTTGACAGTGGTATCTGCATTAAGTTGTTGAGGTTGTGTTTTGTACTCTTCTCGTGAATCCAGTCATACAACATAATGATTCGTATGAATACTAAATCTCAAGCCTACGTACTACTACTACTACTGTCATGAAAAACCCAGCTGTACCAATTATATATTCATTTTATAATAAAACGAAAATCTGAATGAAGATCTATTGATGGAATTGTTTTGATTTTACTTCTGAAAAGCTACTGTTTCCTGTCTTTCATAAAAAAGTTTTAGAAGTCTAAAAATGGATGTCTGAAAGTCTCTGTAAAAAAACGGAGGTATATCTAGTTCTTCAAAGAACCAATGTTCGACAGATCAAGTTCCAACTTGCTCATTCGCACCTCCGTTAATTTTGATGATCCATACATATTTAACGCAATTTTCATTTTGTTATTTTTCTCTTTCATCATTTTTGTGTGTAGATTACATTGGAATGATGCCTCAATGAATCAAAGGATAAAATGATTGAAATATTTCATGTTACAACTTTGGGGAAAAAACGTCATTCAAAGCCTAAGAGCCTTTGTAATAATTCACGTAATCCAAATTAATCGATGCGAGATGCTGAAAAGACCAATAGTGTCGTGATAGAAAGTTTTCTGACACCTCTTGCTATAGATCTCCACTCATTTTTTAAAATTCCAAGTGAAGATATTACTGTTTGTCCACAAGTTATATACTTGAAACTTAAAAGTGCTCAAGCTCCGAAAGAAAATCCTTCACAAAAGATAAAGAATGCACATTATTTTATCTCGGGAGGGGGGAGTTCAAAAGCATATTGTGACATCGGAATTTTTCTTCCGAACAGCATCGACATTTTGTTGTGAACACTTGTACCCACAGTTAATTAAGTCCGTCAAGAGCCTAATTACAAATTGATATTTATGATGACATTTTCATTATTATTGAGCGGTATTTAAACGTTTTGTTACACTGGACACAATTCCCTAGCACCTAAAATTTGGAGAACATCTGCGCACAGTGTATCCGAAGTCAAGGTATTTAGTATTATTTTGTCAGTTCTTGCTGTTTTTAATATTGTACTTTATTATTTAATATTGGGAACAATGGATTGGAAAACTCAGTATTAATAGCAAATGGCAGATTTGTCAGTTAATTTTCAAACCGGTCTTCTTTTGACACAAGGACTTTTTTTACCCAAATTATACCTGCAAAAGAAACCTCTCTTTCACAGTCAATTTATGTGGAAGAATTTTGTAGCAGGTAACAAAACAGCCAATCGTCTAGTGGTTGCACTGAAAATGTACATTTTCGAGAATTACTTTTTATTTTCTGTCTTTTACAGAAAATCTGAGGAAATGAAGATTTTGGCTTTAGCCGTGCTTCTGGCGCTGTATGTGTACAGTGTGAAGGCATTTACTGTTTTTGATGACTCCAGTGAAGAGGAATTGGAAAAACGATTGGTGGACAAAATGGAAAATTTGGAGACACTTGCAAAAAAATTTGTAACGAGACATGAAAGAACAGCAGATGAGAAAGAGAAAGTCAGGGAGAAACGAGGTACATAGTAAACTTTTCACCGAGGACCCCGTATAATTTGATGCATCTTATGATAAAAATCGAACTTTTTCGTTTTAACTACAGGTAAAATATATACGAATGAATTTATGTTTTTCAAGATGAGCAAATCTGAACGATCTGACATACGATTTTTTTTGCAACTTTTTGGGAATTATCACTGTTTTAATTTACAGGTAAGATTTACTTGATAAAACTGACCTTTGCTGGAAGGCATTTACTTCAACAACATGGAAGTCCACTTATAGATCTGTGAGATTTGCCAGATCTGACAGAATTGATTGTAGTGAAAAACCAGACTGAATGGAAAACATAGATTTTAAAAGTCTGAAAAGCATGAGTTTTCTTGGTTTTGCACTTTGTTGCCGGTATTTTTGTGGAGGAATGAGAAAGGATTGGGTACTTCAATTAAAACACTAAATTAAAAGAAATAATTTCGTCAAATTTGTAGAAATAAATTAATGTACCAGGTATTCAGTTTCAAATTCACAGCGAAGTAATCGCTGAAATCTCCAAAACCCTTGTTGTGATCATTACATCCATCACAATTTTCCCTAAACGTTTTACTGAATTCAATTGAGTTTTTCACGATATACAATTCTGTCAGATTTGAGAGATCGTTTTGTGAATTTCCACACTCTGCTGTTGTAGGCATCAAACATTTTTGCAGTACACACATTCTAGCTAAATAACATTCACTGTCAGATCTGACAGATTTGCTTACAGTGAAATCAAACAAAATTTTTGTGAAAAAATATTATTCGAACCTACAACCTCTTGCCTCAGGAACGAAGATGTTACCATACAACCAAGTAGACAAATGTAATTCAATTCCATTTGGGAAAACTCCATTGTGTCCAGATTTGCAATAAAACTTTGATTATATTTTCAACTAGGATGTGACAGCAATCCTTGTGAAACAGGATCGTGTTCAGAAGAAAGTCAACCTCTCATTGACAAGGGAATCGACTATTTATGTGAGTGTCCTAGTGGTGTTGGAGG
>JBCAUG010611697.1:0-14218 GCA_038406175.1 Haplosyllis leylae | reverse complement strand
ATAGTTATAAAGAATAAATAAAATATATACTTAAGTCACAACAGCTCTGCATAAAGCCCATGGGCTTCTTGTTATCTATTTATATGAAGTAATGATTAAGTTAAACAGACGTTCTTCCGCAATTTCATTGTTGTGCAACGAGTTGCTTCAGAGTGGATTCACACTCACCGAAAGCGAAAATTGCTCCTGTAAATGAACTACATGTAACACATACAGTTTCCAAGGAAACCGTCTGAAGGCATTATCGCTTTCGTTTACTGTGAACGCATCTCTAGTTAATTCCAAAATGAGTTGTTCAAGCACACATTTAATCCTCAGATTATGTACATAATTATCCACTGAATTATGGTCATCAGTTAATTTAATTCATTATCCCATAATTTATATTGAGATTCAGACGAGCAGAAAATCAACATCCAATAGAATTGAGAACACTTGAAATAAATTTACTTCCCCTGCTGACCCAGCTGACGCACGCTCCACTGAGATTTAACACACATTTAAATAGGACAGTTTTCCTTTAAATAGGGCATGTTTTAGATCTCCTTGATCAAATTAGGATCTTTTCATACAAGTTAAAGAAAGTTGAAGGAGACATGGAAGTTCAATGTATCTCATGTGCCACTCTAAGTAACCATATTGTCCAAAATCTGTAAACATCTTACAAGGCCAGTCTAGTTTTTTCTAAATGAAGGAATTTTCGTCCAATTAGATGAATTAGACGAACTGGACAAAATTACTCATGCATGAATTGGATCCATTCACAGTGTTACACAAGCACAGAAGACACTTTAGTGTAATGGTTAGCATTCCTGACTGTTGTGCAAGCTACCTGGGTTCAATCCCTGGTCAAGTCTGCCTTTTTTTTGAGAATTTTTTGGGTTAACTTCATCTAATTAGACGAGAATTATGAAAAAAACTCGTTCGGATCATTCACCCTGATGTGATTTTTTTTTAATCCAAATCATAGTTGCGTTACACCGTACAATTTTTTTTTTCGCATTTGTTTACACGCTGAAGCGGGATTCCAATGTAAAACGTTCTTTTGAGCTACAGGTAATTCCTCGCAATCTTCAGCAATTTACGTTCACATTAACCCCAGGAACCACACCCTGACTGATGCTCTGCCCTCTGTTTCCTGCAGGATGACTAACCCCTGAAGATCGGATCCCCTGCTGAATCCTTCTGGATCTTCTCTGCAGTGAGAGCACAACATCACTTCACGGGTCAATAGGGTCAAACTGAGGCTTTCTCGAACCGTCAGGAGTAATTTCCCTCCGACCTGACTCTAAATGATGTGCGCAGAAGTACCCTGCTTGAGTTCTGAATTAGGGTTGTGAGTCTGAGTTTGTGACTTTGAGTTTGAGTCAGTTTGATTTTGTGGTTTGGTTTTCAGTCAGTCTGAGTGTGTTTCGCTGGTTTGAATTTGAGTCAATCGCATTTGCTCGAGTTTATGGTTTGTAGTTTGAATAGTTGGTTTACAGTTTGAGTCAGTCTGAGTTAATGAAATATCATCTCAAACACTAAAAGTTTCTAAACCTTCAGGATGAGGTGAAAAGAAGCAATGCTACGGCAGGAATACTCTGTACGTACTCAAGACACAACTCTACACACTGCTGATGAATTTTCAGTCCTGATTCAGTCAGAAGTCGCCCCGCCCCGTCTGGTCGCTGCCGTACAAACGAATCGTTTTCCTGCTCATTTGCACCACAATTGGACAGTTCGCCTGGAACTGCCACATCCAGTTTTGTCCGACATGTATAGTGTTTTTTACAGTGAGGCTATTTCTGCAGTAAAGGCTACATGTTTAGACTCCTGTGTACGTACTCCACATACACTTATCCCCCGTCAAGTCAACGTGAAGATACAACTTCTCTTAATTTTTTCGGTTGCAGATCCAGAGACTACTGGAGGAGGCTAAGGAAATGACATGAAATGTGTACGGAACCCTTCAGAGACCTTTTTCATGACCTATTTTTACAGAACGGGGAGGGGGCGTGATCCCTCTGCTCCCGCCCCTGGATCCACTGATGCTTTCGAAGGTTGTTTCGCAAATTTCTAGTCCATCCAAGTCATGATCTGTTCGCCACACCCTGGCACGTCCAATCTCCAAGTACTGATTTTTTCTCTCTCTCAGTGGGAAAAAAGATGAGATAGTTTCAGGGGATTATTACCCAAATTCTTCAAACACAGCAAATCCACTGATGCGTTCAAAACACAGCCGCGCCGAACTTCGCTCACAGAAAATATTTCTTATTCTGGTACACACAAATAACACACTTCAACGCTCTTAATAAGAAAATGGGGGTTACATTATTCCGAAACAAAGAACATTGTGCACGTACTGCTCACATTTCAAGAATTTATGTGGAGTTTTTTTTTTGAACTGATCAATTTCACCCTACAGATGCTCTGAAGTCTTATCAGGGGTAATATGCCTGGGAGAAGAAAACTGATCACGCACCGAATTTAAAAAATTCAACATCGAAAGAATGTTACCAAATTTTCATACAATCTTGTTTTGACGCGTTCGTTTAAACGTTCAAAAATGCTCAAATTATGAACCGATAAACTTTCAGATACCTGAGATTCGCAAAATCTCCTTCTTTTGTTTCCCTGCAGGTATCTAACATGATGAAGATCTATCATATTGACAAATGTTCATCATTTTTTATCAGATCAAAGGCAAATTTCAATGCAAATTGAAAACATTTGCTGCAAAGTGAAGAACTTGCAGCCATCCTGTACATGCATTTGCAAGAAGCATCAACTGCTGTCCGGCAGGTACACACACTTATAAGTGGTTAGCATCCATTCACACGGATAAAAAAAAGCGAATGCGAGCTTTTTTGGAAGTGTCTGCATTATTGCATAGTTTTCGATTTCGCTTTCGCTTGGTGTGAATGGACCCGAATATATGAACAATAAGTGAAGCGATGTAGAGCTTCTGAAATTAAATTGCGCGTTGTTACCGAAATTTCTGGCAATACAATACTTATGTCAGTGATTTACGTGCAAAGAAATAATCTATTCGTTGTAAAAGGGTGTTCGTTCTAACCGAGCTCGTCGCAAGCGGAACCTGTGCACATCTATGGTCAAAGGTTTTTTAATTGTGAAGAATTCCATTCGTAAAGAAGTAGGTAAACGAGACGGAACTGTGTTAGAGATAAACCTTGAAGTCACTTCATTTCCTGTTCAATCGGCGATTCGTGTCATCAAATCATCAAAACGAGTTCAATCAAAGACCGTCACAGCTTCCGGTGACAGTTCTCAGTTGATAAATGTCCACACTTCAGGTGATGATAACTTTCGTTTTTTCGTTAAAGAGTCACCTTGAATCATCCGTGTTAAAGCTGCATTTTCAAGCCCTTTCTGAAAAGTTACGAGCGGCGCTCCATGGAGAATGATTTTTGACTTGCACAAAAGAGTCACAACAGAAATACTATCATTACTCTATGACTCAATTACTTGATGCCAATGATAGAAAAAAACTGCAATGTGAGGCCTATTTAAACAAAAGTGAAAAAGATCAAAGAACAATCAAGAAAGACCAAAGAATAACCGAAAAACACCAAAGAAAATTTTCACTCTCACTCGGTGAGAACAGGTGTAACGGTTAGTCCAGTATTCTCCTTGGAGTGCCCCATTTTGAGATTATTTCCTCAAGGTATGATGAAATCCAAAAAGAATTGTTCGGCGAAGGATGAGAACGCTCCCCTTCCTGAATCCGTCTGTGATCTAACTATAAAAGTTACTACACATTGTCACCAATACAAATATGCAACTTCGAAATTCAATGTAGAAATAGAATGCCACTTCTGGCTTCGCTTTGCCTAAATGGCTATCACCACAGATTTAGAGAGACTCGTCTATTATCCTATATGATAACCATTGAATGCAGAATACAATCACACATTCTGCTATGCAATCGCTTTTACGTTCGCTTTCTCTTTATCGTCAGTGACAGCGTAGACAGGCCCTAAAGATGCATTTACACTAAGCGATAGCAATCATTTCCGCCAGTCCATGTTATATACAGCAAGTTAAGCCCATCTGGAAGCGACATTGCTTTTGTTCAGTGTGTTTGGGCCTTAAGCCCCGCCTGATTATACGACCAGGTATGGGTTGCGTTAGGCGTGATTACCGAGAAGTTAAACTCACCTTAAAGTGACATCGCTTTTTGTTCAGTGTGTTTGGGCCTTAAGCCCTGCCTGATTATACGACCAGGTGTGGGTTGCGTTAGGCGTGATTACCGAGAAGCCTATAATTGCCTACCTCACTCTATTAGCATAGCAATCCTGAGGAGAGATGATATTTGTATGCAGATTGATTCATTTCCTCTGGTGTAGCATTTTCATTGGCATTATATCAAAGTGGTCCCTCAGGGGGTTCTTAAACAAATTTTCTAGATCGTTGGTTGAATAGTATGGCATCATTTACTTTGAAAATCCCCTCCTCCCCCTTTACCAAAGAGTAAATTTGACAGATAACCAGATAACCTGAGTATGCTTTACCTAAGCTACCATCTATAACAAACAACTTGAATGTCGCTATTTCAATATTTATTTATAAATAAATTTATTTATAAATAAATATTTATTTCAATATTCATTATCAATAGTGCCTTGGGGAGACATATCAAAACACGAAGTGCACCAGAATGTTAGTCCGAAATATTTCATCTTCCCCACCCGTTTTCACACGCACGGAGAGGACTGTTGAAAACGGGAGCTAAATGCAAAGGTAACACCGGGTCCGAGACGGCTGTAGATAACGACAATATTACTTATTGTTGCGTGAAACACGGAAAATTCAATCAAATCAATATCGTGCAACTTGTGAGATAATCCCCTTGAAAACTGTAATGAAATGTTTATGTAAGTAACAAGCTGAAAACACTAAATATGCGCACGTAACAAGAAATCACGGGCCATAAGGTCAACTTGAAAAAATATTAATTCGGTTAAAAGCACAAATGATGAATGATACTAAGCCTGGTTCAAACTTGAGGTCGATTAACAAACACTGAGTTGGTCTAATCTAATATCTACATTGTCTTCGATTGATAACAGTTCACAACGTAAAGATTGTTCCCAAAACTTTGATTCCTGGTAGAGAGCTGAACCTAACCTGAGGCTGCTAAATCCCAGGCAAATCTCAACAGAAACATTAGTCTGCACAAAGAAACTCAACGTTATTCGATTCGACGATTGGAATGAAGATTAATTGGAGTAAAGTTTTGTGTAACGCTCAGTGCAAGCCAGTAACAATCAACAGCTATCATGGACGTGACAGTTTTTGGAACAGTAACACTGAAGCTGGATGCCCTGATGAATTGCCAACTGTGCACTGAAATTCTAGTTTCATGCTCCCTAAAATTCTCTTTTCGGTTGCCTCTTTTTTGGGCTTCCCCTTCTGGGAAGAATTTCTAGAGAATAGAATGTGTATTACCTGTGAGGACGGGCCAGTACACAATCCTGCTGTCCTCGTCACCTGTGGAGGATTTACTGTCCCCCTGGTGGTGGTTGTTAGAGGAGAGCACGGCAGATGTCCTGTTCTCTCTCCCTCTCTCTTCTATCACCTGCCATGACAGTACTCCTAATCCTCCTCCAATCAGCACGAAGCACGTGACACAAATTGCAATTAGCAGACCGTATGTGACGCCATCTGACGGCCAATTAGCGGGTGCATCCTCCTCAGCTTCTGATTGGTCCTTAATCCTACTGAAGCCTCCAGTTGATTGGAGGGTTGACATGTTTGGAACTTTTAAAAAAAACACAACTCTACTCCTCAATTTATCCTGATCAATTGACTAAGAAACGTCTCTCCTAATTTGGAAGAAATTAATCCTCAATCAATCCTCGCTAAAATTCTCTTTATTATCCAATTTCCATAAAAGTTCAATCGTGGGAGTTGTATATCCAGTTTCCCCTTATTTGGTACCTTTTAAGGTAATTGAATTTCCATTCCGGATCGGATCAGCTGATTGTTTTCTCATCCAGTTCTCGTTTAATTAAGTCAATTGGTTGTGTTTAATTCCAGCGGCTGGACTCTCGACTCGAGGTGCGGTTTTCAATTTCAATTTCCCTTGAGTGAATGATTAAATTCTACACCACGGAGAATGCTAATTTACCACCGTTCCGGACAGCTTGTAAATAACGTATCTCGCTACCGTATATCCAATTAATTACAATTATACTCCAGCGTTAGGAAATCTTTCTTACTAAATGTAGTAGTAATTGATCGTTTCTGTGTGATAACTTTCAGAACCAAAGAGCATCATTCAATGGCGTAAATCCAGACAATCCAGATTGGACATAGGCCTAATCATGTATCGTTGAGATTTTTCTTTTGATAACCGATCCTCCACTGTAACGTCTGTTCAGAACTAGAGTCATCCATGCGATCTGTCCCACTTGTACAAACGTTCTACCTCACCAGGTACTTCTCCACACGTGCTGCCCCTAGTTGTTCTTTGTTTCAGTGACAATAAGTTCAGATCGCTTGGCGTGCAAGTCCAAAGAGATTATTCCGCAATAAACATGCATGCGTAGAATAGGTCGACGTGTGAACGTCCAGACTTTCAACGGCATTCTTACGGCGATGTCTGTCCGTGGACTGCACGTTTGTGAGCTCCCCTGTCTCGACCGCTACCGCTCTGACAGAATGCAGCTCTACACAACACACACCAACTTGTAGCACGTTCACTTCACTCAACAGCTTCGTACCCACATTCCTGTAAGCACAGCCTGGTCACTATCAACCTTAGAACCTACATTCTTCCAAACTACGATCACACACATTGAAAACCACTTGGCTTTGGACATGTTAAACAGATTTCATCTTTGACAACAACAAATACTTCAAATATGAAGTGTCGGCGACAGTTGTCAATGTTAATAAACTTGACAAGGTTTTCTACAGCTTCAATTAGACCTAGATCCCCCGAGGCAGAATTTGACTGACAGGTCACTGATTATTACTGACGCATTCGACCAACTTTTCATCTCTTTCCCTCATTGTCGAACCACACAGATATTCGAGATTTTGTCTCGAACACATTTCAAAGTGAACCATGGTTTCTTGTGGTGTAAAATTAAGCAATTACATTTTCAACTGCATAACTTCTTTACCATTTTCTGTGGGACACAACGCAGAAGTTATACTCCTTTGAGGTGAAGTTATTAAATTATAGCAAAAATTCATTACTTTTCAAATAAATCTAGTCATCCGAAAGCACGAAAGTAAACATCCTCCCAATCCTGAAAGTGCTACCGAACCGCCTGACTGGGCTACCTACCATGTCAGTCCGGTAATTCGTGGATCCACTCAGTAATGAGTTTTGAATTAAGTGAACGATGCACAAACGATGAGTAGATGAGACAGAGATAGAGGCAACAGATTATTTCCCGCATGTGCAGATACAGGTACCACTATCGTTCAAAAACCACAGGTAACTAAACACAGAGATCCACAGCCAAAACATCATTGCGTAAAAACACAACTCTAGAGAAATGTGCAGCAAATTATAACTGTATGCAAACAAACATCTCAGCTTTTGACGATTAACTCTGAATCCACAGATCGGTTCGTAAAAATAAACTAGAAGTGGGGGATTCAACATTTCTCGAGCCCTTGGGGGTGAGGCAACCCAATATATGCGTTCAATCTTCTGAAAGGCTTCACATTCCAGAATTACCATCGATTGGTATTGATTACAACTGGGGTAATTGGAGAAAAAAAACGTTCGTGTTCGATTTAGTATTGCACATTAAAATCGCGTTGGTGTGCGATTTACTTCTTTCTGTGTATGTATCCTTAGCATTTTAACTCTCACACATTAAATTGCTCAAAAAGTTGCAACAATCATAAAAGAAATGCTAATTATATCTGAATAATATTGATAATTTCTGATAATTATTTCCGAGTTTTTATTTAGGATGGCTGTCAAGCACCAGAACTCCGAGCCTCTTGAGATACAGTTATTTTTTGTACACAACTGGTGGGAGGAACATGACTTGTACATTTATCGGCAATGCTTGATCTTACGTTTTACATGAAACTGTACAGATACAATGGGATGAAAGATTACTTGTAATAGGAAAGAAAAGGGTTTTTGGAAAGCCTAACCCTTGAGTGCTTGACACAGAGTAAAATATGTCTGTAACAGAAAGCGTACACACAACAGCTCACTTCTGGCAATAGGGTATTCGGCAGAGGTAATTCGGTTCCTCCTCACCCCCCCCCCCCTTTCGCGTTCTTTTATAAAAACATATCAAGAGTTGATTTCATATATCTGGCTCCAAACATCACCCCACGCCAGGGGAAATTGCATGAAAGCTCCATGGTTGATTCCAAGTCAAGACTATGTGCAAAGGAAACACTTGGCGAAAGACCTTTTGCACCAGTAAGATGCAAACCCAGACCCTGTGGACAAAACAGTGTCGCTCCAGAATGTGAGTATGATTGACAGGCCTCACTTCAACAACAATCAAAGTGTTCCTCAGACCGAGATCCAGATCACACAAATATTTACTGCAGACAAAGCTGCTGTAAGATCTGTGCCAACCCAAACAAGCTGTTCAGGGGAGTTTACTGGGTACAGGGACATTGACAGGTCCACAATACATTGTACAGGCACAGACGGACTTGTGACATTTTCTCAAAAGCAATTCACAAAGGGTGTTGAAGTCATGGGAACTCTGATATAGTCAGGAGGAAATGAACATCTCACAAAAAGTTAAACGTTTTAAATTTTGGTCGAGTGTATCTTGCCTTGGGATTTGACACAACCATTCACTTTTGGTGCAAGCAGGTGGTAATATGTGGGTTTAAATCTTGCCTTAGATCATTTCGTGCGTAGCTAGCAGAGAGAACTGAACCCTCAGGCGAGGCTACATACACGGCTGTTTTCACTTGAAAGGAATTGAAACACTGAATCATAAAAGGGGTGAGGCCATATAAACAATAAATATTTTGATGTATGTATTTTGAACAAAGAGTAGTGGATCCGGGGGGGGTTATGACTATCATGTCTTATCCCTCTTCACGGTGCAGAAATAGGTCAAGGCCACTCAAGACATTCAAACCCCACAACCTGTAGTTCCTTCAACTCTGGGTCAGTGTATCTTGGATGAATTACACTAAAATCACTCATTTTCAGACTAAAAAACACGCTGACCGCGTTTCTCATCCAAAGTCTTCATAATTTCACCTTTTCAGGTGAAGCAAACGTTTTCCTGCAAATTTACAAGAAACGAAAAGCCAACGCCACGTGCACCGAACACAGTCCAGACCTAACTAATTATAAGCACAAAAAAATCCTTCACCAAGGATCCACAATGCTACATTTTAACGCTTCCAGAAGTTTGTTTCTTTCAATTACTGATCTTAAAAGTGAGGTGTTTGACGATAGATGCTGCTGAAACGCTTCAAAATGCACCCAGTGACGGAACCAAGTCTAGTCAATGAACCCAGAGGCAATTAAGGACAGGGTCCCCAAACTATCTAAAGCATAACATTCTCAACAACAAATTCACGATGTAACGTCTTTATCAACGGATCCAAAACGTAACGTCTTTAGCAACGGATCCAAAACGTAACGTCTTTAGCAAAGGATACAGAACGTAACGTTTTATTTAACAACAGATCCAGAACGTAACTTCTTTGATGACTAATCTAGAACCTAAACTCCGGAACCACTTTACTTACCCACAAAAAATTCAACTGGACTGAAATTGAACCAAAAATATGGCGTCCGTAACGGTACAGACGAGACGGTGAGCCAGACGTGCTGTTTATGGATGAATCGTGAAACGGTCTAAAGTCCGAACTCAAGCACTTGAATTACACACGTCTGCATAAATAAATCCTCATGTTAAATCTCATAAATCTTCATCCGGAAACAATTCATCAATCCGCATACTGCGTGTTTAGTGAATCTGGACGATATCCTCAGAGATGTGTTTGGATGTCTGGATCTGGACAGAAAGTGAAGGTAAACTTTGCTTTTTGACAAGCTGATCCCCACATCACTTGCTCGGATGGACGAGTCTTTATTTCCAATATCAAATTGATTTTCATCTGGGCAAGTTAAATTCTGTAGTCATTCACCCTTATGGATAGGTTGGTTGCGACGTGACGCAGTTCTTTAAATGGGACCAGTGCGCAACGGTTTGTGAAAGTACATTGCTGATTTTTATTGCTGGCTCGTTTAGAGTTAGCGTAGTGATTGATTTTAGGTGCCTGCAAAATTTTGGGAATGCCTTGGCACTTTAGGTTGGAATCTTTTGTGGAAATTTGTTTACACAGAATGTCATCGTGATGTCATAATGGCGTAACGTCATAGCAACGGGCCAGCCTGTTGTGACTTTTCACGACGTATTATTTTTCTACAATATTAGTAGCTCCATGCACTGTTCAATGGGTACCAGACAGTAATGGAAGTGGATCTCACATAATAGTGGATTTCCTTCCGATCCGTCCTGGATTTGACGTATCACAATAACGGTAACAGCAGGGGTAAGTGGATCTCACATCTCGGCTGTCCTTCCAGTCCGCCCTGGATTTGCTCCTCATATGAATTTCTATTAGAGAAGCTTATTTTCTTCTGAGTGATGACAATGATGACAACCATATCAATTTCCACGACAACCATATCAATTTCCTGTCCATCCCGCACTACAATAGAGGAATTCAGGGGATATCCCTCCGGTATCCCCTCAGTGTAGCAACAACAGGCGGGATGTTACAATTTACATCCCACAATAACCAGCAATCTGTCGCAATCTCATCACTGTGGACACGTGTATATCCAGTATTCATAACTCAATGGGATGTGAAATTACTGCAAATTGCGGGGGAAATTCTCAAGAAATAAATGGGGTTAATGCTAAGGCTAATTCACACTACACAGAGGACAGTAATGTTGACAGAGATGTTCTCAACCACTTCAATGATGCAGTACGCATAGCATGACGACATAGGAGACAATGAATTGAGGGACGTACAGCCATCTACTTTTCCCTACAAACATCCTTTCCCAAAACGCCTCTTCGAAACCCTCTGCAACTCCAAACAGTTATAAACGATGACGTTGACATCTACCGTGAATGCTACACCTGCTTACACAATGTTTCCTTTTTACTAACGACAGTTCAAGCATAGATTGTGTGTTACGTTTTAAACTGTTACTGAACATCTGTTCCAAAAAGACGACAGGAACTGACAGGAACTGTTCGTAAAATGTCAGGACGACATCACTGAACACTTGACTCGACCAGTAATCCCATCTGTGTTAATTGAGTTCAAGACACGAAGACCGGTGGAGGAACTGACGCGGTTATTTTTAGTGGTTTTAAGCTACCATGATTAACAGTGTGGCTCGTGATAACGGTTTTTACTAGCGTGTACCAATGAAAACTCAGACTGACAGTAGTTTCCGCTAATTTTATCCATTAAATGCTGATATATTATTTTCTTGTCAAAAAGAAAAATATCTCATACTTAATGATTTGTTCACGCTGCACGGGAGCGGAACCGGAACAGACACGGGAAAAGGGACTGGTAACAATGGGTCCTAATGAATATTACACAGAAATGTTCACACTGGTCAGAGACAGGAAAAGAGCCAGGACCCATTGTTTCTTGTTGTGCCCATCCAGTTCCCTCTGTACCTGCCCCGTTCCCATGCCGCTGCAGTGTGAATAAGCCATTAATTCCAGAAAAATTACGTGCTACTGTTCTGGTCGCATTGTTACTGTTACTGTGATCGCACACATGAAGCCGATCAACATGGCTAGATTTACCGGTTCTGGAAACGTTTACTTTCAGACGTACCGGTCGGGTACTTTCACCTGGATCGAGAGCTGCTGGAGTTAATGTATAAACAATAGGGAGCTGGTTTATATATCAGAACACTTTACACAATAACATCAACAATAAACACGGCTCAATGGGTTTACATCTACAATCTACAGAACACTGCAGCAAGGTGCAGCTGGGCCCAATAATACAACACTAGAAATACTACAGATAGAGAACCAGATATCCACACTCCACTACAAGGAAATCAGCAGCAAGGTGCAGCTGGGTCCAATAATACAACACTAGAAATACTACAGATAGAGAACCAGATATGTGCACTCCACTACAAGGAACTCTGCAGCAAGGTGCAGCTGGGTCCAATAATACAACACTAGAAATACTACAGATAGAGAACCAGATATCAGCACTTCACTACAAGGAACACTGCAGCAAGGTGCAGCTGGGTCCAATAATACAACACTAGAAATACTACAGAGAACCAGATATCAGCACTTCAATACATGGAACACTGCAGCAAGGTGCAGCTGGGTCCAATAATACAACACTTGAACAGAGAACCAGATATCAGCACTCGAAAAGAAATTATCTCAAAAGTACCAGTTTGAAATTATGGCATTTGACATAAGATGGATTTAATTTCTTACCAAAAGAAGAAAACAAATGACCTAAACGTCAACAGCAAGAAAGACAGACAGACACAGTATATCAGACAGTGGAGGAAATGGAAAGAGTAACAAGAACGAGAAAGGAAGAGAGAAAGACATGGAGGCCAAATATAAAAGAGAAACAGAAGGAAATGGTTGCAGAAATAAGACAGACAAATGAAATAAACATCGATAAAAAGATCAAGGAAAGAAAGAGGAAAGCCCAAAACAAATAGCACCTACACAAGAGAAAATCTTAATAACATGAAAATTGAGAATTACGTCTCGGAGAAGGTGCCTTGCCTTTCAATAATCCGCCCATCAATCGGTGCCTCTGTGTTCAGCTAGATTGCTGCCCTCACAGGTTACCGTGTCTATTCATTGAACACTGCTGTTCTCCCGTACAAATACAAATTGATATTTTGAGTATGGAATTTGGCTGTGGATAAGAATGACCAGAGCAGCTTCAGACAGATTACTGATATTTTCTATGGAGGGGAAGTCTGGAGGAAATATTGGAATCACTGTACGTTTCTCTGAATCAATCACACAACGAGGAAATTGTATGGTTCCTGGGGGGGTTGTCCAGCAGTGAATGTCAAACTGAGTCTAGAGTTTAGAGTTGGAATTCGAGTCTGACGTCAAACAATTCGCAATATTCAATAGATAAGCTTACCATGGGAATGTGCGTTTTAGTTTGGAAATGTGGTTACCTTGTTATGTCGTTCTATTTTTGAAATTTCATGAACTTTCATTACAAATGCCACCTCGAACATAACTGATATTGCGTAATTGAGACATATTATACAAGACAAAAAGAAGCAATGGGTTTGTTTTTGCAGATTTGTCAAATACTCCCAACTTTTCACTCAAGTTGCAACTCTCAACTGTAGACTCTGTTCACAATTCTTCTCAAGCTAATTGGTCAGGCAGCCATAAAATTAAAGATCGTAAATCAATATTTCATTAGTTTAAATTATTGTAGTGTTAATGGATACAAGGCAAGTTTAATCCACCATGTCGCAACTAATTTCCATCAAAACTCCACTGACCTGACAAAGGAGGATAAACGAAGGATTGATGCGCAGGACAATTCTCCTCCTTGACCTGATCAACCTAAAATGAAGCAACCCTGCATAGCAACTGTTTCCATCCTCTCCAATCATATTACGTCATATCAAGACTTTGCATTTGTGACAGTTTTTGATTTTTTGATTCCAGAATATATAAAGCATTGTACCATAACGTCACAATTTTGGCCGAGACATCATTAGAAATGCAAACCTATCGCTGTAAAATTGTTCTACGTATCATAATAATACCACTCTGTCCTAAGCCTATTGGATTCCCCACCCGCCAAAACACTCCAAGAACCAATTGACTTATCAATTAAGGGATGACTGCTAAATCAACAAAAATATATCTGACAAAATTGTTCATGTAGATGTTATATTTCTACTTGTGGTGATTGCTCCTGGTTGTGAAGGAACAACGCGGGAATGAAGTGCTTGCTTTTTAGTCTCCGCAAGGAGACTATCTGTGATGCACTACTGGGTGGATATTTTTTTGGTCAAATTTTACCCATCTACCGGGCTGATGGTAAACCATCAACCCCCCCCCTGGAAATAGGTTTTGAGTTTACCATCAACAAAGTTTGGACTTGAGCATCAGCTACCATCAACCCCCCCCAGAAATAGGTTTTCAGTTTACCATCAACAAAGTTTGGACTTGAACATCAGCCGTCATCA
>JBCAUG010611586.1:0-14218 GCA_038406175.1 Haplosyllis leylae | reverse complement strand
GAGA
Source organism: Haplosyllis leylae (assembly GCA_038406175.1). NCBI lineage: Eukaryota > Metazoa > Annelida > Polychaeta > Phyllodocida > Syllidae > Haplosyllis > Haplosyllis leylae. The sequence continues at coordinate 14,214 of JBCAUG010611586.1, read as the reverse complement.
TCCCTGTGGGGCTCTCAACCTAGATGAGTAAGATGTGTATGCGAATGGCTGCACCGTAAATGGGACGGTGCAAGAGATATGTCAGAGTATGGATCAGAGTACGTGTCAGTCTGTTCATCAGTGTATGGATCAGAAATTGTCAAGGTAAGTGTTCGTGACAATCCATTTGGGTTCTCATATCAAAACGATGACAAACAATCACGGACATTCTTTTCTAAAATTTTTGACAGTGAAATTTTTGAATACGTTTAATTATTTGAAATGATTTACATGAATTTGTGAAGAAAATTTAAAAGTCCTATAGATGCAGCCAGGTTCCACATGCAATGATTTCATTTTTTGATACACCAAATAAAAGATAGATTCCAAATTAAATGCCTAACAAAGGCGTTCTTATTCATTCTGGACTGAATCTGATGAACGTTTTCATGTAAAATATATTAGATGCAACTCTGTAATTTAATGAAGTACAGTCCACAGTTAAATTCCATACACTTATTCCATACATTTATGATTCATATTGTAGGATTACAATTAGTCTGGTATCAATATGATTTGCTCTTATCTGTCCGATGATAAACAAATAGACCTTTTACTTTTACAAGAGGATCAAAAGAACTTTTTGTATTGATGCGTTCGTGAAGAATTTGGTGACGTACTTCAAAGCCATGGTACACACTTCTGCCTCATTCTTGACACTTTGTTCAATTTACAATGGTCTTCATGATTTAGAACAGGACGTAACGACCCTGCTATCCCAATGCTGTACCGACACAGTTACTTCAAGATTTTAGAGCTTTTGTATTTGTGATTTGAAACTGTAAACTATTACTTAAATTTGTATTACAACAGGTCTTGCTAATTTTTGTTGTTTGAACAACCAAGAATTATGAGTATTAAACAAAATTTGAAGTGAAAAATGTGTGTCTTGTATCGTTTTGAGAGAGAAATTTTTCCTAGATATACCGCAGACAGTTCTTATTCTTGTTCCATTTTAAGTGTCTGTCATTTACTGATACAGTTCACTTTTTAGGGATCAGTTGTGACATTTTTTGTACTTAATCATGTCGCTTATTCTGATGATTAAATTCTATTGATCTATCGACATTCGTGTTAATTGATTTCCAATGATTAGCTATAAAATATTTAAGCCGCTAGAGACCAAATGCTTCACATGATTACTCCGCCCATGTCCTCATGAGGACTTTAATCTTCATGATACACATTCAAACAGTTTAATGTTTTTTTCTTCCATCATTTTGTAAAATTGTGCCATTTATTATGCAAATTATTTCTGCAGTGTTCCATTCTTTTTGGATATTTTATCCCTTTCTATCGGTATTTGGACATCACAGAAGATTATGAAAATTAGAATGAAAACAAATGTCTTGAAACTGTCTTCCCTGGCACGAGCAAGTACCTAACTAAGTACATAACGACATAACGATGCACACTTCAACTCGTTCATCTTTATCAATTGAGCACAATATGATATAAAAAAATTCTTCAAGTGATCGTCTTGTTGACTGGTAGCAAAGGATACAGTCATGTAAACAAAATGAAGGAACAATAGAGATATTGTATGTATCGCATTCTTCAAATGGACATTTGAGTGTATTCGGTTACTTTTTATCTCGTTGGCAATTGTTCATTTTTTCAGTGAAAGTAGCAAGAGCAAGATGTCAAAAAGTTTACACATATTCAAACTGGATCTATAATAGGAACTATTTTTTCACTGTGTAAGTCTTTACTTCATATCTTGTTGTAATTCTGTGTATTTTTCTATTTTGATTGTGGGGGTTGGATATTTCATGGTACATACCTGTCTTGCGTGTTTACGTGTCGTCAATTAATTATTGACAGTTTATAACTTCCGCCAACCATCGATTTCGTAAAGACTAATAATATTTCCAAAAATTTTGATAACAGGGACTTGGATCCTTTTTAATTTTGTGTTTTTGCATCCACAGTTTGAATATGGGTTGCGGTGGTTCAAAATCCCAGGAGACAGCGGATACGCCGGTGAGTAAAAATTCATTTTGCCTGCAATACATCTTCCCAAACTGTAGATCTGATGCATTTAACATTTTGAATTTGACAATTTAAGCAATAGAAATTTCAACTTATGTCTGGACTTAGATAGATAGAAATTACTGTCGTTTTTCAACATGTTCTACAATTTTCAGAAAGAAACCAAGGTATCCTTGTCCCCTTGCATCCATGCACAACTTATGTACCCATGATAATTAATTCAGTACCTAAGTACACCAATGGGAATTAACAATACATGGTACTTTCCATTTCAGCCGCCTATGAAACAGGAACCTCGTGAGCCCTCAGCGGAAAAAGAAGAATCCTCCAAGAAAGAAACAACTGAAACTGAGGAAGAAGCCGAAAACGAAGAAGACATCCCGATAGATATCATACCGAAAAAGCTCTTGAGCAGTTTGTATCAAGAGGCGGAACGACTACATAATGAACTGATGAAAATATTGGGAAAACAAGACACGAATGGGGGTCCATTCAGAACGACAAGGGAAACTACTTCTGATAAAATTGTACGTAAAAAGTATAGGCTAAAAATAATAATGCAAATACATCTGGATCAGAAATGTTATTTCTCTAACTGATTTGTCGAATCATTGCAATCTTTTTCAAGTAGATCTGATGATAATTAGAATGTCAAGGGATGGATTTACATGAAATAGATGTTTTTCATGCCCAAACATTTCTAGCAATGCATCTTTAAAATCAGTGAATTGCCTGTGAAAAGATTGAAAGTGTCCTCGGGTGAGCTGATTGACCCACCACATTTCCATATGGAAAAGAAAGTCAAATTTATTGCGAAAAGCTTCGCGTCAAATTATGTGAAACTTCTTTTTGCATTCATTTACCGAAAACAAATCCGTGCAGATTTCAGATGATTCTGGAATCGCATTTGGATTTGCTGACTTTCCAACACCAGAAACACTGAGAGAATTGAACATTAGATATGGATCACTGAAGCGTCCTTCAGGCAAAAAGTCTAAACGACCCAGTCCCGTTTCACAATTTAAAGAAGAAGTTTTCATACTCAAACACTTCAAGGAAATAGATCAGCACGCAGTGCAGGTAAAAGAGATCCAATTTTGAATGTTAGATTTTATCTAACGGTTTCTTTTCCGAAGACGCATTCATTTGGTTTGTCACTTTGGCATGACGAACTACTTTTACATTTCAGGCGCCAGAAACATTATTAACAAGCTCTTTGGCTGACTTGGTACAGTATCTCACAGAGCCATGCAAGACACAAACAGAAATCGCCAGGTCATTGTTTAGGTAATGAGATTATTCAGTTAGTTAGCAGGTGATAAAAGGGGGTTTGCAGTTTTGAGCATATTTTGAGGTTGTGGGTGGAGTACAGCCTTAGAACATTGACAGCCTATCATAAGTTACCCTTGTTTACCACCATTGGTTGCCCCTAGCAATCAGTCAGTTGGTGGGTGAAAATGGGGAATTTTCAGTTTTGAGCATATTTTAGGCTGTTTACTTATCATGGGTGGAAGATAGCTTCAGAACATTGAAGAAGCATTATTGGTTGTTGCCCTTGGGTACCAGTCACCTGAGTGATACTCTTCATTCCTTGATATTGATCTTGTCCCTTGTTCGTCTCAAATCATTATGTCTTTTATCTCTCCACACAGATGGATGTCAGCACAAGATATTCAAAGTATTGATGAAGATAAAATCGTAGACAGCACTTCCGTGTACGCCTGGTTGCAACTGATAGCTACCTACCAAGGTTATGATATTATGTTTTTGGAAATGTGTCGGTAAGTTTAAGAGCGGGTTATCAAAAATAAGTATTACCGGTACCACTTTCTTCCTTTTCATTACTAGAAATAGTGAGGTCGTGTAACCAAAGTAATATGTAAACAAACGAGCTTCATCTTATCTTAAAGTTCTCCCATGGACATATATGGTCATGCAAAAAAGGTGTCCAGAATAAAGCATTTCTATTGGATCCAACCTATTTGTTTACCCTGCAGAGGCACTACCTATGAGAAGATGTAATCAATAGGAATAGCTAGTAATGGGCTCATCCAGAGTACTTCCAATAAGTGTCCGCTACAATTAACGTGAACATGACAACATGTGTTTCTTGTGCTTCGAAGAAACCCGATGCATTACTAGCAATTATCCCCAACTATGACCACCCATTTAGCCAATGGTGTTTCTTGTACCAAGCATTGTTGAGAAAAATAGTATTGTAAATTAGTACCCGTAATTTAGTGTGATTGGACGGCCGAAAGGGGGGGGGGGGTCACTGCTGGCAATGCTCTGAAGTGATGGTATTTCTTTTCTTGCAGTATGTGATGATTCTTTTTATTTTAGTCTTGCGGGATTACGCGCTGAACTTGTGCGAGGGTACCTCAAATCTGTGAGCTATAAAATTGGTCAAACGGTCAGCGAGTTACCTCACGGTCACTGGTGTGCAATTCTGATAGGTGAACGCAAATCTAATTCTAAATTATCCCGAGTTAAAATTTCAGCTGCGGTGAAGACAAAATATTAATAGAAGTTATGGTAAAGTGGGTCTTTGAAATTAGCGAATGTGTTTTGTTGTCCCACACGTTGTGGTCTTCGCGAATTCATTTTCACCGTTCATGTGAAAGACAGAACTGCCGAAATCTCGATCAATTGTGTTTTAATGTGTGCTTGTGTTATTATTGTAGGTTTCTTGTCCCTGACCAATGTTTATTTTAATTCAGACGACTCCTGGAGATTAGTACACGTCCATTGGGCTCTGCAGAAAGTGAGTAAGGACGAACGTGATTGGCTGTTGGTTGATGATGACGGTCAAGTGATCAAAAGACCTGTGAAACAAAAACAAGTCGGACCAAGTAAATTATACTACGACCTGGATGAAAACTACTTTCTTACGGATCCACAGAACTTTATTTATAGGTATTCCTTAAATATTGGGTAGCAGTAAAAGGGGAATTTGATGCTAACCAACTAAATATGCGAAGGTGTGAAACAAGGTATTAAATTGGGCTGTTTGTGCAGAATCGCAGTGTCCTAATTGTATAGAATCGTCCTAATTTGGCGTATTAAATTAAACTGTAACATGTCTTCGTTTCTGTGTTTTTCTCTTACTTATTGTTTCCTTTATTTCTAGTCATGTACCAACTTCCGGTGAAGAATGGCAACTACTTGCCAGACCAGTTACTCACAGAGAATTTACTGAAATGGCATACCTCAGACCAGAATTCTTTCTTTTCGGTTTAAAGGTTTGTTTTTTACTTTACATGTTTACATGTTTTTACATAAACTCCTCATAACGCTCAAACTTTCATGAAATCCAGAACAGACAACTTCCTACAAAACATGCAGAACTGCGTATTATTCTATAGTTCAATATTTTTGAGAAATTAAACAGATAAACTCTGAAATATGAGATCGATATGGTTTGGAAAAATCACGGATACCATACCAAAACTTCTGATTTACGTGTTTAAAAGACATTTCAGGCTCACAAAAAGTCCAATGACACGATCGGGTTAAATTATGTAAGTAAGTAATTATGTCTGTAATTCTGGTCATACTTCTCAGAAAGACACATAAATTTTGCATTTTCACAGTTAAAGAGCCATTTGAGATGCATCGTTGAAGCTTACAACGGTGAGTGTGAGTTGGAGTTCTTTCTTCCAGAAAATGAAGGACGAAAGTTTAAGTACAGGTTAGTTATTTATTGAAATTACCAATATTTTTGAGTAGAATTGATCAGAAATATTTCATCACATAATTTTCCTTTGACAGTAACTGTCATCGTGATTAACAATTTAAAATTGTTGAATACAAAACGTGGTACGAAACTGTAATCTGAAATCCTTAAATTCATCAGTGATGCATCTCATAACATGCATCTGTTTAAATTCTTTACAGTAGAAAATGAAGATTAAAGGACTGAATTTAAACAAGACAAAGATTCTTGAAATTTAGTGTAAAGCTGCACATTTCGTGAAATATTGTACTTTTTGAACATTTCAGATTGTACTTGTCTTCAAAAGATGAACAAAACCTGGAGGGAATAACGATGGATAAATACGTATTCATGGAACAAAATAACAACATTCTGAAGTGTCGGATTGTCTTCCCGGTGAAGGGTAAACTCAAGTTTGAACTGCTTGGATGTAGATCATCTGAATTTCTCTATGAGGTACTTTACTCGTTTTAAATTTCGCATTTTGAAGCCTCATCTTTTTCAAATTTAATTTAATTTAACTCTTAATTTTTATCTACTTAGCTGTTCTATTTTTATGACTTTAAACGTTAAACCAAAGGCCGCGATACTGAATTATATTGTGGCAAAAAGTAAAAGTCAGAAATTTAGTTGGACTAAATAAAATAAAGATGGACAAGTTGCAAATTTTAATAATAGAGCTTGAATATTTTACTTTGTATTTTTAATAATAATGTTTGACAAATATGTGAGTGAAAAAGTAAAATACAACACAAAATACAAAGACATGCAATGTGCCAGTGTTTTTGGATACAAATTATGCAAAAATGTCTGTCAAGCGATCAAGCAGAGACAATATCAAATGAACATTTTTGGCTTTAGTACAGAACGTTTTGATTGGAAATGTTTCAAATGCACTGGAAATATACCATTTTATATTTAACAGTGGCTATGTGACTACGTTATAAACTGTGAGGCACCAAACACAAGGTTCGAACCTCTTCCTGACAAAGATGGGGATGAGTGGGGACCTGGGGAGAAGGCCAGGGACCTCAAAATTAAGCCCGTTACTCATCCAGATGGGATCGTGGAAGCAGTCAATGGAGTCTTCGAGATGCGTTTTGTGGTGGTGAAAGAAATTGAAATCAAAGCAAACATGCACAACAGTGAGAAAACAGAGACAGAAATGAGGCGTTATCTAGTCCACCAGAGAGTTGATGATGAAGTGATCATCACAGGGAAGGTGCCAGAAGCCGGAGACAATGCACTAGAAGTTACTGCTGAAGAAAAAGGAAAATCATCTCATGTCTGTAGTTACTTTGTTGCCAGTGATCACGCAGCCTTTGATCCAAACCCTTATCCAGAGAGAGTGAAGAGAGTCATTGGACCAACTAGATCGAATGAAAAGTTAAAAGTCATTCCAAAAAGTCATCCATATGCTTTAATTGAAGCTCCCGAAAGTGGAGATTTGGAAGTAATTATGACGACTCCTGTGCCGTGTGTTTTGAATGCTACTCTGGAATTCAGCGAAAACTCAGAAAAACTGGAGGGTTACACTTTTGTAACCCAGACAGACAAAGAAGCTACATTTAAAATAAGACTTCCTCAACGTGGTACTTACGTATTACAGATTTTTGGGAAAAAATCTGGTGAAAGTTGTGACTACTCGAACATTTACAATTACATCATAGAAGCGTCCCTTCCAAAAGAAAAATGTCTACCTTTTCCCGATCTTACTCCTGATTGGACCTCGCGGAACAAGCTGTTGCAGCCTACAAATAAGATCATTCCTTCTGACAGTAAACTTCCAATTTCTGTAAAAATTCCAAATGTTGAGAGCGTGGCTGTGATTGGTGCATCAGGAAGGACGAGTTTGTTCCAGAGAGACGACGACACATGGCGCGCAGACGTCAGAACCGGAAATGCGGGAGATGAGTTCACCTTGGTTGCAGTTTTCCCGGGTGAAGATAACACATACCGTCATTTATTGAAGTATCAGGTAAGAACCAGATGACTAAACATGAAACTACAGAAAGTCAAAAGCAAAGGTGATCTAATGAAACCCAGATTGTTGTTGTAAAATTGGTAATAACAGCTGATGGGTATTTATTTGAAACAATTATGAGTAAAATTGTTGATTCTTACTTTATTAGGTCGAAGACAAAGAAACCATTAGAGAAATACTTATAAACCAAGCCGATAAAAGAAAACTCGCATTGGAAAAAAAGCAAATTCAAGACAAAGAAATAGAAGAAAGGCTTGAGGAATTTAATATGGTAAAAAAAGGTAGGTCTACAACAACACTGAAAAAGGGTTGAGAATAAAAAAATATCAATTGTGCAATTAAAGTTCTGGTAAATTTTTTCTTTCACGTTTAGAAATAAACGCGGCCATCAGCAAGAGGGTCGCAGATCAATTGAAGAGTGTCATAGAACTGGTGGAAAAGAAACGATACATTGGAAGGTTGAAGAAGGAGCTGTCACAAGCCAAAAAGTTACTTGCATCATTGGAAAGAATAGAAAAGTAAGCAATGTCATTCAGTATGTTTCATTAATCGCCAAGTTCTTATTTTATGTTAATTCTGTTGCCAGGAGACAAATTAATTCTTTATTTTTACTATTCCTTGCGAGATATCTGTTGGTTTTTTTTCATTCTGTAGATTGAAACAAATGGTGGCTGAAATGGATATTGCTGCAGCTGATGAACTAAAGAACAATGCACAGCCCAGCAGCATGGTACATGACATCCTAGTCGCCACCTTCATGATCCTTGGTGATGAAAACGACAATGCTAAGGTACCCCCTTGATCCAATCGAGTTTTTCACGACACCATCAAATTGACATTTTAACCCTGAATTTACATAGATTTTAAAACTATTTGGGAGAGATTAAAGGGCCTCTAGTGGGAATTGACACCCACAGCACCCACCACCACTGCTTTGGAAGTCTGATGCTTACAAAATTGCGCCAACCAGACTTGTGTTACCAGGATAATCTTTAACTGAAGTTTGTTTCATGTACCATTTCGCAAAATAAATTCAACAAAACAGAAGAGATTCATGACTAGCTTTTGTACCCTGCAGGATGTTCAGTAAATTCTTCAATTGGCGAGGATTTCAGTAAATTCTGTCTTCAGTTTTAGTATGGGCATCTATGAGAATTTTTTTTATATATTTTAAAGTGTACAGGAAATACTGAAATATTTGTAACAAACTTTTTGGTTTACAACTGTAGATATTAGTAAGGAGATCTGAGCTACATGGAGACTTTTTAACTTTTTGATTAAAACAGTACTGACATATATTAAAACAGTACTGACAAATTAAAATTTTATGTACCCAGTATGAAAAACAAATCTTGAAATGTCTCCACATAGCTCAGATCTCCTTACTAATATCTACAATTGTATACCAAAAGGTTTGATACAAATATTTCGGTATTTCTTGTACACTGGAGTCAAAATTTACTGAAATCCTCGAAAAAAGCCGAATTTGTTGAACTTCCGACAGGATGTTTTGTGGTAGTTTGCCTTGTTATCATTAGCGAATGGCGTCAATTGTCTCACAGATTGTTGTGGTTCTAGTGAATAGAGTGTAAAGTGACAGGTCAATTAACTGGCCTTGTGTCAAGAGGCGTAACTGCTCAAGTAATGGCCACCAGTGGAGAGAGAACCCAGGACTTCTTGTGATTTACTCCGATGCCTTTATAATGACTGTGCTAAGTTAAAATTTGGTTGTCAGTCTGAATCTTTAACACATTTGTAAAGACTTGCTCTAATGATTCTAAAAATGATCCCCCAAGTCCAAAAATTTTCAGCTTGTCTGACTTATTCGTATGAAGATGGTATATCTTATTTGAATTACTCAAGAATGACAATATTTTGCTTCTTCATAAACAGGATTGGAAGTGGTGTCAAAATTCAATGAATGACCCTGGTTCAGAAGGAATAAGTAGCCGCATCCAAAATTTTGACATCGTGGACTTACATCCAGAAGTAGCAGCAAGATCCAAAGAAATTCTTCAAAAATATCGGCTAGATGATGTCAGAGATGAGAGTGCGACTGCTGCTACCTACTATCAATGGGTTGGTTGATTTTATCCTATTTGACGCACTGTTCCTAATTCTGACAGCCTCACACATTTAGTCTAGCCTCGCCGATAATAATAAAAGCAATGAATTGCAAAAGGGTACATAGAATACAAAGGATTGAACGTTATTTTAAATTTATAATTTATTACTTTGTGAAATCATTTTTATTCCCTCTTTTAGACACTTGGAATGATTGAAGAGCTGTATCAGGTGAGAATTCACAAGTTTGTTTTTTTTGTTTTTTTTTTGTTCGTTAATTTAAAGTGCAAGTGAGGTTGAACACTGAAATATGGTAAATTTACAATGATATCAACAATGGCATTTGAAAATTTTACTCTAATGAAATGTTTTATTACTGCAGGTCGAAGAAAAAAAGAAACGGTTTGACGCTTTCCTTGAAGCCAAAAGAGGTAACAATTTAAGTTAACGAGTCTTATCAAAGGACGTGAAACCACAGTGAGTCTTATCTAGAAACGTCAAATGTTTTGACGTTAGCACGGTTAATCTAGTTTCCACGTCACACATTACTGTCAGATCCAGCAAATCTGACAGATCTAGAAGTAGATTTCTACTCCTTACTATAGAATGTGTTAATTATTTGATGAAACACACAATATATCAAGTACTCTGATGATTCTAAAAAATTGCATTTTATTTCTGGCAGATCTGTTAGATTTGCTTATCGTGAAAAACCCGAATACGAGAGCAAGAGAAATTCCCCACTACTTTTGCTTTCTTAAGGTCAATTACTGTTTTAACATTTACAATGCACAGTTAATTTCTATGGACATGGACACAATTGTAATCTGTAGGTTTACAAATTGGCGTTCAGAAAAGAGACTTCGATATGCTAAAAAATGCCATTAGTGTGGTTGAGAAAAACTACCCAGGAAGACTGGAGAAAGAACTGGTTCAGGCCAAAAAGTTCCTGGCGTCTTTAGAGAGAATAAGAAAGTAAGACCATTATCTTGTTTATTGTGAATGCAAACGATGCAGATTTAGGTGTTAAATCCAACGACAGAGCTGCAGAAGTGTTCAGGCGACTTTTTGGTTTCGAACATAATAGGATCTCACTTTTTGACATTTTTATGTTTGCCTAAATTTGAAAATATGACAGATAGAGAAATTCATCACATCAGTTAAAATTCAACACCAAAAATAAAAATAAACAAAAATAAAATAAAACACCATTACAAATGTAAATTTACTTTGAAACTCAATAGGTTCTTAACTGTTTCCAATTTATTTACATTAAAAGTTGTACAAAAATGCCAACGTTGTCAACTTTGTGTATTATGGGAAAACTCGATCACAGGTTGAAGACAACAATCCTGGAGATGAATGCTGCAACAATGGCTGAACTGAGGGGTTATCCAAAGCCTCAGTTCATCGTCCATGAAGTCATGATCGCTACCTTTCTACTGCTGGGGGATCATGAGGGAAGAACGAGGGTACAGAATAAAACTAGTTTTGCATGTGTTGGAGAAAACATAAATTTTGTCAATCCACTATAAATATAATTCTTGAATATCTAGGCAATATTTCCACCCAGATATTGACCTGACTCAGACAAAACATTCACTTTCAACCATCAATTTCCTGTCACCAAGGCTCCAACTCCGAAGTAACTTTCCCACGACGTAGATAAATGCAGTGCAATGAAAAAAATCTGTTCATTTGCTTTTCCTTGCAATTTCATAACGTCGACTTCTTTCGCACAAATGCAAAGGCTTAACGGATCTAATTCTCCCTTTTTGTGCTGTTTGTGAGCAGAGATGGAAGAAGTGTCAAAGACTCCTGAACAACACTGGTAAAAGAGGGATTCACAGGAGGGTGAAGGAGTTTGATCTGCATTCTCTGAGTCCGGAAATCTCAGCTCGATCCGATGAAATCCTGCGAAAGTACAAATTACCGGAAGTGAGCGAGAAGAGCGCTGGTGCTGCCACTTTCTATGTCTGGGTAAGTCATACTCAAGATTTTAAAACAAATCCGACGCGATCGATTTCTCTCTCAAAAATATGTACGGACCTCTTGAAAAATGGACCCATATTCAGCGCTGACCCGTCTTTTAGTCGAATTAAATGTAATTCTTCGCTTCGTTAGCTCCAGATTTGAGCGGAAATCAATGATCTGTAAAGAAAAATTCTAGTTCCTTGTTTTAGTCGCGTAATATGGTAGCTGAGCTGGAACGAGAAAAACCGGAAGTTAGTGAAGCGCCCCCTGCTGACCTGGAGAGACAGAAGGAAATATTTGAAGTGGAGTCTGATGAAGAAGATGACGATTCTGATGAGCCTGTCAGTTCTAGAGATTAAAATCCAACATGATGGGTTAAAATCAGTAGCGGGTGATCTGAGAAAATAAGTCAAAAAAGATAGTAATCCAAGGTGGCTGTGTAGATTTCATGTGCCCCCCTCCTTGCGGTTTTTTCTTATAAATTTTCATATAACTTGTTTAATTACTTTCTGGTTTTAAATATACAAACAGTGTGAAATTCTACCTTTAACAAAATATTAATTGAATTCAGAATTTGCAATAAAATATTAAAACTCTGTGCTGTCTTTATCTTAATTTACACGGCCAATCCATTGGACCACTACACACCTGAAAAGAAAATTATGTCAAGTTTGTATTTTAAGGTAGTTCTTTGGGACCGTAATGTCAATGCCATGTGTTCCCTCACAAAATGTAAACAGTGAAACTTCATTGAACACACTCTATATTGTCTGTCTGTTCAACCCAATTGAACTGTGATCAATAGCATGGTCAGTTGGCCAATTGCAATGCTTGCTCCCAGCCAAGTGGACCATGGAAACTTTTAGGGAGATTTACTAATACTTTAAATTTGATAAAACTGTAAATTATAAATAGAAGGAGAGTAATCTTATTCAGCATTTTGATTTGAAAAACATTCATTTTCACATTTGAGACATTTTGTAAAATTTCAAAAAGTTTCACCATCCCAAATTTGAGAAAAATGAAGATTACCATTGATTTCAATGGAAGTTGGGTTCATCTTTGAGGTGAGATTACTCATTAATCGGCTGGTGAATGCTGCTTAAAATTTCATAAATGTCTCATGACATTATTTCCTTCAAACGACTTATGTTAAATATTTGAACGGCAGGTCCCAAAGAACTGCCTTAATCACGCTCAGTAGATCAATTCTTACTAGATAGGGTAAGGTCGTGTAGTTAAGGTAATTATTGAAACAAATGAGCATCAGCTTCTGTTAAAGTTTTCCCATGGACATTACAAAAAGGTGTCTCTGGAATAAAGCATTCCTACTGGATCTAACCATTTTGTTTACCCTAAGAGAGATGCTATCTATATTTGTGAATTTAAAAGAGCCAATTTAGGAACAGCTAATATCCGAATTTTTCTATATTTTGTCATTGCCTGCCAACATAAATTGAATGTCAATCCTGACAGGATTCTGTCATGATTTGGCAGAAATTGTTGTATTGTAGAAAAACTCGAATGCACTGTTTTTCATAATAATAATTATTCTTCATCATGTTAGGAATCAAGGAAGTTTAAAGATCAGTGCAAACTAAAATGCAATTTTCAGAAATATTGCCAAAACCTAACAGTCTCTGGGGGTTGACGTCCCTCCTGTCAGAAATCCGGGGATGCCACTGATGTTATTTTATTGTAATTAATATATACTTTAAATTGACATGTAAAGAAATAAAAAGGTTATATGCAATTCCTTTCACTGGGAGTCAATCAACGCTTTGAATTTTAATTGTTTTCTATTGTTTCTCATGCCGTTATTCGTTTTTTTTTCTGACAGTGTACTTTTTGACTCTAATCTTTAACTGGCTTATTATCTAGATCAAATCAGATGAAAATATAGTGTTAGACAAGTGCTTGTTATCACTTTTTATATCATTATAACAAGGCATGATCCATCTTTAGTCTGGCAATAAAGGCTCACCTCAAATGGATAAAAACACCAAGTCAGCGCTTATGTTTAATAGCAACACATAGTATTTTGAGAAATAATCAGAACTTGAAGTGTCCCTTTGTGAGCCAAAAGTGAGCAAGACATTCAAAAAATGTGTGGAGGCTGTGAATTTTGGTGGCAGTGTGTAATTTCGGCTGAGTAAAGTCACCGAGCATTTTACGAGTAACAATTATCTATTCTTTGTCATTTTGGGTGTCTCACTGTCTTTCATCTTTATTTCTATATTGTTTATAGACTCATTTTAAAACGTAAAACTTTGTGTGGCTGCACCTTCTGCTACTTGTATAGTGGATTTTCTTTAGATAGTACTTCTCTAATCTATATGACAACTTTGGTCTGGATGGTTAATGCTCTAACAGGAACAGGAACAGAAGTCAATTAGATTTCCAAACAGTCCTTTTATTTACATCAGTTAGTTCTTTTCATACACAG
>JBCAUG010611585.1:0-28826 GCA_038406175.1 Haplosyllis leylae | reverse complement strand
GACTTAATTCCCTGGGGATAGGTCAGCTACGCAGCGGGCGGTATGCCTCTTGCGTTTACGCAGGAGGACCTTCTTGTGAGAAATATTTCAGGTATATAAGGATTTAACATGATGAGAGATACAAAGGCCCAGATCCAGTTAGATTCAAAACAATTTCGTATCAGAGGAGAAAGGAGAAAATAGTTAATCTCTTGCATTTTACAGATGAGGGAGTTTCCAGACTTTTCATTTTAAATTGCTAGCTTTTTTGTGATTCCACACTGATTCGTCTGGGCCAAGTCATCAGAGGAAAGAAACAGTTTTACTTTCAATTCAGGGATAAATCCTTCATTGCAAAAAATCTTGCAATGTACACAGGGACCAGTGGTGTAATATTTGGTTCTTACTGAAGGTAAATTAGCATGATAAAGTGCTTGAGTGGAGAAGTTTGCTTCAATAACCTATACATTCAAATATTAAGGTTGAAAAGATTCTTCTTTTGAAAATCGCTTTTAAAGAACAAGAGCCATAGTTTTAGTATCAGACGCAATGAGTTAGAATTGAAACTGTTATTGTTACACATTTAAATTGCGTAAATGCGTATTGGAGAACTGACTCTCAGTTATTACTTAGCCGTATGGTGATTACACTTCGAAGAGGGTCTTTAATCTTGATGTTGAAGGGTGTACGTTACTTGCATACTAGGGTACAAAAACATTTTCATATGTATTATCACGATTCAAGGAGCGAGGGAATATCAGAAGTGTCAGATTACTTATTCTTATGTCTCTTTATTAGATCTAAATCCGAGTAAGGGGTTTTTGGTCTAATATGTACTTAAACTTAATGTAACATTTGAAATTTCAACTACTGACGAAAGCCAGCTGAACATGGAATAAACTTCCCAAAGGAAAGAAAGTAAATTGACACAGCATGTCCTAATGACCAACAGTAGCATCGTTGAGTTCACTTAGAGCACGGCCACAGACCGCAATATCTTCTGTTACGACGTCAAGTGCAACTTTTTACTTCTTTTAGTATTAAATGTTGCTGATACCTGGAACGTGCTTTGTTTAGAGGGTTTGTTACACTTGGTTTTATTGACATTGTGGATTCGACATGAGAAGAGAAACGTGTTTCTTAGTTGACATCATGACCCGACGATGTTTAGTTTGCATTTTCATCAAATAGACCCAAGCGAGATTTGTTATCTTTTTTCCATTCCATTGCCGAAATCGTGGTTTCAAATGAAAGGTATTTTCTTCAAATGACGTTTTCTAAGAAAATGCATGCTCAAAAAATGTTGAGCTGTGTTGGCATTAATGCCATGTTCATTCTGACTCGAATACCAAATGTTCGATTTTTCTGAATAGCCACAAAGAAAACAACGACTTTCAAAGGTGGCATTTATTGCAACTGAACAAAAATCTGTTTGGACTTATTTTTTTTATCGTTCGTAGAATATTACGCAGTAGATCTATGCATAAAAGCACATCAACTTAGATTGGAAAGAGTTTACGGTCTGCTGAATATGAAGTAGTTCCAGACCCTTTGTTGTTACTACTTTATTTCCAAAATGTTCGTAATTTTGAACATTTGAAATGTCACATGTGCCGAACTGACAAACAGTTGTGCTGCTTTCGTTAGTTTCTCAGTAAAACATTCCTGTCAACCTTAGCTGAAGGAATCGATTGTATCAATTTAAATTCATTGTTTGCCCAGTTCTGATTTTCTCGGAAATATTCTAAATCTGTCAAGCTGACAAATTCCTTCTGAAAAGTTGTTTCAAGTACCCAGCCATTCATTCGCAAATTACACTCGCAACAGACCATGTAGGGGAAAGTAAAACTTTTTTCAGTTCTGCATGTGCCGTGTCGTGCGAATATAAATTTTGCAAATACATTAAAAAACTTTGGCACCCTTCGTCTATTCACAGGAGGTAAAATTATCTGAGAGGAAACCATGGGCTCTTGGCTAATGTTCTCTCTCAAAAATGACACCTGCCACCAAAAATTGGCATCTTGAGTGCACTGACCAGGGTGCACTAAAAGTGCACTAAATCCGAAATATGAAATTGATCACAGGTATGACACAACTTCTCACGGTAAAATTTACTAATTAAGACATTTATGAACTAATTGGAGTCATTAGAACACTTTACACTATGAATTTTAGTAATTTTTATCTTGTTTTTAAAGCAGCTAAATCCGAAAATTTGTGAGCATTATCTGACTTTTTTGTCAACTTTGAGGCAAAAAATCTCCCAGAAATAATGGTCACAGAACTTAATCCTTTTAGTTGCAGATAGAAAGGTATCCATTAAAAATTTCAGACAGATTCGCGTATTCCGTCATAGTGTAAAAATTAATCCAAAATTGCCAATATTTTGAAAGGAGGGATGTGATGTATACGGTTAGCTGACCAAACAAGCTATGACCAGGGAAGGGCATGCTGGTCACTCCATGTGACTCAGTGGCTCTCCGTGCTATTGTTCATTGCTTTGCTCCCCTGACTTTCTGGGCCATTTGCCGCTCTTTAAAAGACAAATTGGCAATTCCATCAATACAGTACTATGAGTAAGGACCCAATTAACACTCCTATTCAGTGGTGAGTGATTCTAAACATTGGTCAGTCCAGGGGACTAACAATAGAAAGGCCAACCAAAGTAAAATTTTCTAGAAGATCAGTCTTCTGATGGGGGTTCTCAAGGTACCATCGTTTTTTAAAATAGTTAAGACACTGTCTGGTCATGCTTTCAGGCTGATAATTTGTTCTTGTGGCCTAAAGGTCACTCGAACAAATTATCAGCACTGAAAGCACTCCAGACAATGTTTTAACATATACTTACAATTGAATTAACTGTCTCGATATTGAATAATTATTACAGGTTTTTCTAGTTTTCAGAAAGAGATTCCTATCGTATTACACTTGTCGTTTATGAACTCTTCACTGTTTACAACATGAAGAGCTTTCTTTGGATGACTCATGCTGCCAAATAAAAGCACGTCAACGTAAGAGAAGTTTGGTGATGCTCTGTTTACCCCAGGATCATATCATTCTCTGACACCTTTTCAGAAAAAGAAGTCAGAGAAAGTAGAAATTTATTTTATTCCTGTCTTCCAGAAGCAAATTCACATCCGGTTAAAAATTACCGATATCCAACAGAGCAATTGCGTGGTAAAAATGAAGAGTGCTTTTAGTTTAATATGTAAATTGATCCCTCTATATTATGCATCAACACATTAGTCCAACACAATACGATAATTAAACGACAGTTCGGTGTTTTAAGGATTAACGACTCCTCATTTCAAGCGTAGTAGGATGAAGAATTAACGTAAACGTAACATGAAGGTTTTTTTACCGCCCGCGTATGAAGTACGAGGGAAGGTAATGTTTTAAGTTTGTCTGTCCACTGGGCGGGGGGGGGGGAGTACCTCCGGGTCTCTGATCCTTGGTCCTCTCGTGGAGTACCCTCTCCCAATCAGGCCTGTAGTCGGAGGGGGGCAGGGGGTACCGCTGGACAGGACAGGGAGTACCCCCCAGGCGGACAGGCTACTCTGCGAGCCGTACGCCTCTTGCAGTTACGCTGGAGAATTTTCTTGTTTGACATATGACCGAAATAGTTTCGATAAATGCTCAATATTTTTTTATTAATAATTTCAGCTCAGGATGTGATAGATGACGTGGGTCTACCTGACATTGTATTCACCGGATCGGGGCCCCTGGTGCAGGGACGGTGCAATACTGATTATGTAGAATGCGGCAACTCACCCTCAAACGGCACTGCTAGATGCATTTCTAAATTCTGGATGTGTGATGGAGATGACGACTGTCGAGAAGGCAGTGATGAAGTCACTCAGGAGTGCGGTGAGAGATTCAAATTGATATGTAGTAGATCTTACTAAACTAGGACATATTACAACGTGGTATATTTACCGTCGGTAACTTCAGCTTCAGTTCTGGTTTCGGTTGTATTGCAGTGCAAATTGCGTGTTGGGATGACACGTACAGCTGTATCAGTAATCGAGAGCGTGGTGAGACGCCATACTGTATCTACATTGAGTGGGTAAGTACACAGTTGGAGTATTGCATTTCATTTGAAGTTAAAAAGTGAACCTATCATACTCAAACTTCCCCTGGGAAAGTTCGAAATAAAGTTGATAAAGGATAAAGCTCAATTTATGGACAAGCAGAAGTATTATTACTACGTGCACTGAACGTCGAAACACCTTTGATTTAAAATACCTTGGAAATCTTGAGTTTAATAAATGGCCGCTTTAGGTGTGTGATGGTGAAGCTGACTGTTTTGCGGGAGAGGATGAACTAGAGCCGTACTGTGAAGCGCCCGTTACGGCGGTCACCGGCCGCCCAGACGCGACCACTCCCCCGCCGTGTGCACCAGAAGATTTCCGGTGAGTAACCCGAAAACAACGAGAGCAGCACAACACGAAATTTAAAAAAATTGGTCAAGAAAAGGTATTGTATTCTAAAATACTGAGCCATGGGGAAAAATTTGCATGGTACAGGTGTAGCCAAATAATAAATAAAAATAATCGTAAGCCAAGTCGGGTGGAAGGAAGCAGCGTGTATCGATAAGACAGTGTTTAAACAAAGAATTGAACTGTACAAAGCGGAAAACAATGAACATGGAAAGTGATACCCCACGTTTACGGTTCGATACATCTGTGTTGTAGATGCCCATCAGGAAAATGTATACCTCAGGCGCACCGGTGTGATCATTACATAGACTGTTACCCAGACCAAACAGATGAAGAAAGCTGTGGTGAGTTCCGCATTCATTTATCTTTTTTTCCTCAAAGTTCGATATTATTTTAAAACTACCAGATATTTGAACAGTGATGTGCATTGTGCAAAGAAACATAGATAATCGAGTTTTTCCACAATTACCAGAACACAAAGTTGACAGATCTGGCAATTCCTTTTTACCTTGTTTTTCTTATCTTAAATTTGTTACAGTCACTAATAAATTTGATGGTATATGCTGTTCAATCTTCTAATTAATAATATGTATGAACATAACTGATATGTCGAGATTTGTACAAGAAAATAAACTTTAAACTGAAACACAAAAATGCCAGATCTGGCAGATCTGTCAGATCTGGCAAAATTGTATAATTGTGGAAAAACACGATTATTTGAGTTAAAACATTCTTGCGGTAGGATGTGGATTAAAACTGATTCTTTGTCTTGTTTAAAGTATTGCGTGAAGTAATTTGATAAGTTGTGGTGGTTTTTGTCCAGATTACGTCAACTGCACCAGCACCCAGTTTCAGTGCAAAGAAAGGAAGAACTGTATCGAGGAGAGCATAGTAAGTATTACAGTGTAACTGGATTAATTAATGCATTGAAATCAATTTAATCGCAACCTAGTGTTGCCGATTTGAGTTTTTGTTTGACAGTAATATGCTCTTGTTGGTGGCGGGTCCACGATTCGGGTGCCAAGCCACAGAGGGTGCATTCCTATATATCGCTAATTTTCCGACAAACCCCACAAAAGACCCCAATTTTATCCATGAGGGGGAGACTCGGGGGGGGGGAGGGGAGTTCCCCTCCCCCCCTATTCATTAATACCATTGTTTTATATAATTTCTTCATTGACAGACATGCAACGACGTGTGGGACTGTGGCGATGGAAGTGATGAAGCTGATGAACTATGTAGTAAGTATCGTTCCTGTATTTACCTTTGAAGTATCTTCCTCTTTTGTTCTACCCTGGAGAAGTTGGGTAGAAAAAAGTCAAAAGCCAAACGTTGTTTTTTTTTTACGAAAGCATTGGATAATATGAAGAGAACAACAATGAACGTCCAAAATAACGAATTTCAAAATACAAGTCTTACGAAACTGTGTTTTAGATCCATCAACAACGACATGTGCACCAGGGATGTACACCTGTGACAACGGACAATGCATCAGTTTCGAACTGGTCTGTAACGGATATAATGACTGCACGACGGGAGACGACGAAAACTCGTGTGGTACGTGTGCTTATTCTCGTGTTCATTTCTTGTAAATCTTTGTCTGTCTCTCACTGCTCACAGGATGACAATCGTTCTCACTCTCAACGTCGCGAATGTAGCATCTACACATGTGGTATAACTGTGAACTTCATGGGGGAAAATCATGGGAACAGATGATATTCCTTTCATTGCTTGCTTCTCGCGTGTGCATACCAATTAAATCTTTATCATATGTTTCAGGAATTAATGAATGCAATAATGCTACTCTGAATAAATGTACTCCTGCTAATACCTGTCGTAACACAGTGACGAGCTTCAGATGCGAGTGCCCAACTGGTTACCGGCTGGATAAAGACGACAAGTACACCTGTGTGGGTGAGTGCCTTTGATGGGAACTAGCGTGAAAGAGAAATTTATGGAAATAAAATGTTCGCTTTCCACGGTGAATCACTGCGATTCTGATTGTATTGTTCCCTCGGTTTACAGAGATAGACGAGTGTAAGGAATTCTTCCCGCAGACCTGCGCTCAGACGTGTGTGAATCGTGTTGGGAGTTATGATTGCGGATGCAATCAAAACTTTGACCTCTTAAATGGAACACAATGCATGTACAAAGGTAGAGTATACAGGGCGCAGCTGGAAAGACAAAAAACAAAGCAAGATTGATGGAATAAACTACTTTTAAAGTAAGACGATTAACTTAGAAGATGGTAGACTGGAAACGGCAAAGCCAAAACGTGTGAAATAATTTGGTCCATGTTATTTCAGATCAGTCCATTACCCCGTACTTAGTGTACGCTCATAGATACTACATCAACAGAATGCGGCTGAACGGATCAGACACCAAGACCATCTCCTCTGACCACACCCTCGCTCACGTCTTCGACTTTGACTACAGGGAAAACAAGGTATTACAGCCCGTTAAAGCACTATAGGGACAATTTCTATTGTCTTTAGACGTGCTTTAAAATAGTTAATAACCACGGCCTTTGTTGACTCACAGAATTAATGTCTTCTCGACCTTTCATCTCAAACAACATTAATTCTGTGAATCAACAAGGCCTAGGTTATTAACTATTACTTAGTAGTGTAATCCTGAAGAAATGAATAAAAATAGCGAAATAAAATATGGATTGTTTCAAGATGACTGGGTATTCGTTTGCAGTAGCTTACATGGTCTGGTCTCTTAATATTTTCAGTAAAGATTTTTTAAAATCATTTTCGTATGAAATATCTGAAAATAAACACGAATAATGAACTTCAATTGAATTTCGTCTTTTGCAAAATATACACTAAAATGCAACTAAAATGGCAACAAAATATTCATGTTCTCTGAAAAAGGCACGTTCGTCTTCATTTCAATATGACAGTAATGTGTGTTGTTTAAAGGCCTATTCACATGGCATTAAAGCGAAAGCGATAGTTTTTTTTTGATGTTGCTCAAATTTCTCTTTGATATTTTTCGCTTTTCTTTGATGTTTTTCACTTTCGCTTCGAATTTCGCTCGATGTCAATAGACCCTTAGCATCAATTTAATCCCTTTGCAGATTTACTATGCGGACAAACAGGCCAACAGAATAAGTAAGATGGATTTTGATGGAACTAACGTGAACAAGCTGTACAACGACTGGCACGGAGGGACTGAGGGTATTGCGCTGGACTGGGTCGGCAAGTAAGTACTACACACATTAAAGCGAAGAACAGGATCTTAGTAAGATACTTCACTTGACGTCAGGCAATTATAATAGAGAAAGATCACACACACACGCACAAATCCAAGACGATTATTAATGTGTACTCAAAACAAGAAATGTTTGGAAGAGAATGAAGATTTTGGAGATGGGAAATGGACGCACGGGCAGTTTCTACCCTACACCTGAACCTAAATTAGAAGTCGTAGAAGTTAAGTGATGCTGTCATTGCGATGTTTTGTTACAGGAAGCTGTACTGGACTGAACGTCCAATTTACGACAACAACCAGCTTGGACCTCGAGCCGTTAAAGTGTGCGAGCTAAACGGGACGAATATCCGAACCTTGTTCAACGACTCGCACACCTCTGCTCCGCGCGGTATCGCTGTGCACCCGGGCAAAGGGTCAGTACTTAGCAATTACTCCTCCTCGTTTCGTAATGAATACTGGTTTTTATTGATTGAAAATATTTTATTCTCGTTCTTTAGTTACGCTAGCAGTTTCGATCCTTCATTGTTTTATGATTTATTACTAACAAGACATCGAGTCAAGTTTATTTACCGAAGGAAAATGTGAATTTTTATGCTTCTTTTTAGGTTTTTGTATTGGACTGACTGGGCTATTCAGCCGTTCGTTGGTCGCGCCTGGATGGACGGAACTAACTTTCAAAAGGTAATAACGAGAGGAATCTACTGGCCCAATGCCATCACGATCGACTACTACACAGACAGGCTCTACGTGGCTGATGCCAAAATTGATAACATCATGTACGTTTATTCTTTGCGATATTTTTTCTTTGCCTTGTACTTCATACAGTTATTCGATTTCGGCTTTATGAACAAAGTTAATTTCCCTTGTGTGTTGAATCGCAGGGTTGCAAATCTTGATGGTATGGAGCGAGTATCGCTACTGACCTCCCTCGCACACGTCTATTCCGTCAACATTTACGAGCAGTGGATCTTTTGGGCAGATTGGAACACGAAGACCATCGAACGGACAAACAGGTGAGATTGGAAACCTTGACAAACTAGTTCCGTAACAGAAGTTCGACCACCAAATGTAGAATCTGTAATTTTATAATTTCACACGCACTAGATTTCCTCCAGCAGTATTCGTCAGTACATCAAACCAGAATTGACAAACAATTAACTAATGGTAATTTTTATAGATTCACTGGAGAAGGAAGACAAATCATTGCCAACCTCTCACTACTGCCTTACGACATCCACATCTACCACCCCAGCAGACAACCTGACTGTAATATTTCTGTTTGCTTTCCTCAACATTTTGTATCAGTTACATTCGACCGATTCGTTTATTAATTTTATCGTTGAATGATTTTTTTTTCAGTTAATAACCCCTGTAGAATCAACAACGGAGGCTGTAGTCACCTATGTCTGCTCGCACCGGGTACCAGCTCAGAGAATACCCGAGCTGTGTGCCAGTGTCCTGATCACTACGTGCTGAATTCTGACGGAAAAACATGCGAAGCGAACTGTAATAGCGCCCAGGTTTGTTATGTTAAAAATGATCCCACAGTTCATCACTTCATGAATTGTAATGCTGGGTGATCTTACAAATAATGGTTGCAAACAGGTTAAATTTGAGTGCGCCCTCGCCAGATAAAACATTATGCCTTTTGTTCTTGCGCTATTTAAATACAGTAACACTGACCACGCGACTCTGAAGAAAACAAAACGAACTGTGATGTTGGAACATATCTACCTTATTCAGTTGGCATTTCTTAAACTTATTATGATTTATGCTTGTAGTTCATGTGTGGACCATCCGATCCCAAATGTATTCCTTTTACGTGGAAATGTGATGAAGACCTCGACTGTCTTGGTGGCGAAGATGAAGCTGATGAACTCTGCGGTGATAAATTGAATATCATTCTTTAGTGCATAACTTTCCTATTGGTAAAACGTTTTGTGATGTACATCACCTGCTTTGCTCGCTATATCAGATTGTCTTCACGTGTTTTCTTTTCGTTTTATTGCAGCTGACAGACAGTGCGAACCGAATACTTTCCAGTGCATGAACTATCAATCGGACAGGTACGCCTAAGTTTCACGTATGAATCAAGATCTCATGTCTCACAGTCACGTAACACACCGAGGGAGATCGGAAGCAAATGCAATCAAAGAAAAGTGAACAAGATTAAACAAAAATTTGACAGATATCAAAGAAAAATTTCGCTTTCGCTGCGTGGACGTTTTTTCTCATTAAATTTTGATTCATAAGGTTGAGTAAAGTCTAATCAGTTTCGTTCTCGATCAGCATTACTTCAATGAAACAGTAAAGAAATATGAAAGTCTTGGTTAAAAATCCTCATTATCTCTCGTTTGATTTGCAGCGACTGTAAGAATTTGTTGTATGTGTGTGACGGAGACTCCGACTGTACTGATGGGTCGGATGAAGACCCAGCCATGTGCAGTGCGAGAGAATGTATCCCCGGAAAGTACAGGTGAGTCGGTGAAGTGGACCTCAAGGCTATACTATTTAGCATTTATTGATTTATTCATGCTTCACTGACCCGCAAGTTATGATTTATTCTTTCAGGTGTGAAAATGGCAAATGTATCAACCAGGGTTGGAAATGTGATGGGGATAATGACTGTGGGGACAGAGCAAATGGCACACAGGGCTCTGATGAGGATCCAGAACAATGCAAGCCAGGTGGGAACAACATAATTAAGAATTACCAGAATTTTCCGTCCTGTCCATGAGAGGAAGTACCACCCATGATTCTACATTTTTTTCACTCATTGTCGCACCTGCTTCTATATTATCATGTAAACAGAGTATTTCCAAGAAGAAGACCTTTTGGCTTAGTACGATTCGTTTGAGCGCGAAACCAACGAATTTTGTTTTTTTTCTATTGGATAATGCAGAAGTCATCGGCTGTGCTGACAATGAGTTCCAGTGTGACAACACTCAGTGCATCCCTGAGGTGTGGCGCTGTGACTGGGACGACGATTGTGGCGATATGTCCGACGAACCCAGAGATGAATGCAGTGAGTCACTCTACATATTTTTGTATGAAATGAATCTGTACCAAAAATGGCTTTTGAACTTTGATGGAAGATGTCATTATTTGGTTGTTTAGACTTGTATTAACACGCAACATATCTAACATTGTTAAATTGATCGTGTTTATACTCATACACGAAACTGCAGCTACAATACCATGCAGTAGCGGATCAAAAAACATGAAATTTACAGTCCCTGTTCCGATCCGCTACTGATAGTTATCTATGACCGATATAAATGACGAGTGCAGAGTGAGCCACAAATCTTATCCTACATTTCGTCTTGGTTGAAAACGTAAAATTTTAAACATTTATTAATTTTGCGTTTTTGCGTGTAGGACAAAGACCATGCCCGGCTGGATGGTTTCGGTGCCGAACCAACTACCGCTGTATCCAAGAGTCGCTCAAGTGTAACGGAGACGACAACTGTCGCGACAATTCGGATGAGGAGGACGCAGTGTGTGGTGCTAGAACCTGTGAGGCGGGAGAATGGAGATGTGACACGGGATTGTGAGTATAAGGGCCCGTTTACATCAAGCGTCAGAGTCAACACTGCGATGACACTGACGACACTGAAATCAATGGAAACAAATATTGTCACTCCAGAATGTGGTTGCAAACCATTTTGGAGCGACTCCACTGGTTTCAATGAGAGCTATGTTGCAAGCGTCATCACAGCGTTGATGCTGACACTTGATGTAAAAGGACCCTAAGTCTTCTGTACAGAAGAGCTGGGTGGGAAGGACTGCAGAAGGTTTTTTCCTTGATATTTAGATAACTGGGTGATCCGATGTTCATTGATGTAAACATTCATTCTTTACTTCTTTTTTGTTTGCCTTGAAAGTACATTTGAAATCCCAACCGTATTTCACAACTGTATTCAGTAAAACAATGACGGATCTTATGGGTGAATCCGACGCGTCCCCTGTGGACCAAAATTTACCCGATCGCCTGCTGTGAAATTGAGGAAAATTTTACAAAATCTTTTGTCGTCCCCCCCCCTTTCCTTCCAATGAAGGTGTGCCTCTCCCGCGCCCCCTCCCCCTCTTCCCATGGAGAATCTCGGACTCGTCCCTGTAGCTTGACAAAGAAAATGAGAATAGATATTTTACAGTTGTATACCTGATCGGTGGAGATGTAACTTCTACAATGATTGCGACGATGATTCCGATGAAGATCCAACCAGATGTGGTAAGTTTTTTTTATCTTCACTCAGAGTAGAAAAATGGCATCATTATTAAAAACATCTGTCGTAAGAATAGTACTATTTCTTAACTTAAAGGACTTAAAAGAAGAATAAGTTACGCCATTTCAAGTTGATACCGATATATTTTCAATCCAAATGCTCTGAATTAGATTTGAGACTTAATAATGAAGAGGAAAACCGTTGATATCCAATGATTATACTTTAGAATAACTAAACACTGAAATGAAGTAGAACCTTCTGTGCTGACATTAATTCTTAGCAATAAACGTTTGGCCTTGCTCACTTCAATCTACAATAGAGAGTCTATCACTTTACATCAAATTTATGTTCGACATTGTTGGTTAGAATAGGCAATATTTGAAGGTATGAAATTTTACTGAAAGTTAAAAACGTATTTTCGGTTAATCTCAGCTTGAGGATGAGTATTCAGCTTGAGCTTCGGGGGGAAAAAACCACTTGTACTTAAATTTGCGGTCTTACTAAGACAAGACTGCAAATTTACATGCGAGCGGGCTTCTCCAAAACCCCTTCTCTGCAAGACTGTTTATTTACATATGAGTGGTCTTTTAAAAAGACCACTCATATGTAAATATGCAGTTTTTTATGTTCATATAAATACTGCTCGTACTTAAATTTGCGGTCTTTAGTTTTCAAAGACCACAAATTGTATGTGAATTTGTGGTCTTTATTTTTCTCAGTTGAAAAGACCGCTCATTTACGTATGAGCAGTCTTTTCACAGGTAACTCAGTCCAATTTATTGTTTTGGTTCACCCGAAAGACTGCAAATTCACGTACGAGCAGTCGAAGCTCAAGCTGAGATGTACAGAATCCACTTAAAAACATGGTGTGTTATTAAAGTGTTTGCAACCAACAAGATCGAATCACTTGAGCCACGAATTAATTGAAATCTTTAACTTTCTCATTCCATGCGGTGGGTGGGTGTCATTATTTAATTATTTTTTTAAAATTAATTTTTCTCAATCTCCTGTGCATTGTTTTCCTTCTATGGTTGATCCTACACCTGATTTATTCAGAGGGTTTGTACGCGCCGTGCGGCCCGAACGAGTTCCGTTGCGCAAACCACAGGTGCATTGACATCTTGTGGAAGTGTGATACTGACAATGATTGTCAGGATGGGAGCGATGAAACCAGCAGCCTCTGCCGTAAGACTTCATAACGCACATTAACACGCATGGTTATTCTGTTGCTGCTGATTTGTTTGATGTTGTTTGCTTTGATTCTTTTTGGTTTTGGTCTGTTCATAATTTCTTCAAATGTTATCACATGTTCGTCTTTGAAAATATTTACTGACACATTTCTGAATTAAGAAATGTTCACGATTAATTTTACATTTTTATTTTTTGGATAACACTGAGGGAAACATGAAGAGACCATTTGTACTAACAGCAGTTTTTGTTTGGATATCATTGGTATCATTAGGCAGCGTGCCATAATGTTTGTTGCATGGAGACCCTTTTCTTGGTACAGTCCTTTGATTTGTGTTTGTGTGTGTGTTCAGCGCAAGATGGTGCCTACAGAGACTGCACTCCGGTTGAATTTTCCTGCGATAACAAGAAATGCATCAAAAAAGAATGGAGGTGTAACTTGGCTGATGAATGTGGAGACAACTCCGACGAGATCAACTGTCGTATGTATAGCACGCACATTGTACCTCCGGTTTACACACATGCACACGTATAATATACAACATAGATAGATAAAATATATGATAAATTAAAAATAGTAGTTTTGTTGAAATTGATGTTTAAGCAGTTGCAAGCACGTAGGGCACCAATGCCCCTGTGGACCAAATTTGTCTCAATTTCATGCAGTTCTTTAAAGAAAAATTTCGGTTAAATGGAGGCAACGCCCCTCCCCCAGGAAAATCCTGGATCCGCCTCTGAATTGGTAATGCACACGTGCGTCCGCATATGCTCCTGAAACGGTAGTTTGTCCAGAATTATACTTTTTGCTCATTTATCCCGGAATAAACTCTCTGAAAAAATAGTCTAGAAGAAGGAAGCTCTTCTTTTTTACAGATAATTTTATGTATTTAATTATGTATTTAAGTTTAAAATTTCCAGCAATGTTGTTAGATTCTACTCGTGCATGTATTTTCAATGCTAGTTAAATAAGTAATGTAATTCAAAACGGATCTTCACTGAAAACTTGCACCAAGTTCGTGCTCTCGTCATTTGTAAAAGCATCAAGTAATTCAAACTTTACCATAATTTGCAATGAGACTGAAATTTATCAACCACGTTAGAATTATTTGTTGTGTTTTTACAGAGGATCATGTGTGTCCAAACGGAACAAACAAGTGTTCTTCAGGACATTGCTACAGAAAGGAATACCAGTGTGATGGCGACAAGGACTGTGATGATGCTTCTGATGAGGTGAACTGTCCCACACGCTATCCCGGAGGACGATATTGCCCGCTGGATGAATTTGAATGTGACAATGGGGTAGGTGTTGAATTATCTTGTTCTTTCAGAAACGAGGTAGATGGGTGGGTAAAAAACGTAAAATGTAATGCAAGGCCACCCCCACCCCCCCGCCCGCCGCCCAGCGTCCGCAGTTTGTAATATTGAACCTATTGTTTATATTTCCGTAAGATTTTTTCACACCGATTAGAAAATCCATTGTCTAGTTTCCTCGCCGGGAATTACGAGGAGCATCAGAACAGCGCTCTAATATCGTGTTTTACAGGTGTGTATATCAAAGACTTGGGTGTGTGATGCGGACAATGATTGTGGAGATGGATCAGATGAAACGATTCAACAGTGCCAACAAGTGGAGTGTGATGCTACATTCAGGTAATTGGCGTGTGCTTAAGATTATGTGAGCTCAAAACAATTTCTCTTTATTAACAACTATTTCACTAAAACACAAAAATGAAAAGAGACACCCCAGACCTTCCTTTCAAGATGCCCTCCCAGTGGAAAGGAGGGGATTGACTCTGGCCCAGTACAATATATTCGCCATCTTGTAAAACAAGATGCCCGAATCATAATTAACCCGATATGAAAACTAGAACCATATGAAAATAATCCCTGATCATTTTCGCCTGAAACTCTGAAGTGTTATTTTAGGTTCCGTTGTAACAACACAAAGTGTGTCTACCGTTATGAGCTATGCGATGGCATGGATGATTGTGGCGACGGGTCTGATGAAAACAACTTTGGTGTCTGTAAGTATCCTGTTCAATTATTTATCAACTCTTTAAACAATTTACCCACGTATTTTACTGAAGAAAATGTATTGTATATTTCCAGAGTAAGAAACTTTGTATGTAACTCTCACCTTCCTTCACAAACTTATCTTTGACCTTCTTTGTTTGAATGTCACGTTTTTCTTACAGGTGTCTCACATCAGCCCCGGGTGTGCACCTCCGATGAGTTTCGATGTGCGAGCCGTCAATGTATCAGCAATGATCAGGTGTGTGACGGCGGGTTGGAGTGCGGAGACTTTACCGACGGAACGGCAGATCTGTCGGACGAGATGGGTTGTTGTAAGTATCCGTTCTGTCTCTATTCAAGTTCTGTTTTAGACAATTTTTAACTTATAAAAGTTGTGTGATAGATTTATGATCAATTTTAATTACCATAATTTCTATCTTGAAACAAATCGGGAAAAATCTTTGTGAGGGAAGATCGTAAAAATGCTCTAAACATATTGTAAAAAAGACTGGCTTGTCTAATTGTCAGCAATATTTTGCAGCAACTTATTATTACAAATGTTAATAATTTAAATCCAAGTGAGTCTTTCGCATTTTACAGACAAGGACGACGCACCTGGTTGCGGAGGTAACAATGGAGGATGTGAACAGATCTGTACGGATTTACCGGATGGAGGATTTTATTGTTCTTGTTACCATGGTTACACTATTAACATCGCGAGACCAAAAGGCTGCATAGGTGAGGGAAATAATTGCCTTTCCGTTAATTGTTTGTGACGATGTAACAACGTGTCCTGCAAAAAACTCGCATGCAAACACACAAATTCGTCATGAATTTAGGTTACATAAAGAGTCACTGAAACAATTGAGACAGAGCACAGTTTTACAGTGTTCAGCAAATAAAGGGATCTGATCGGTATTCTTCACTTATTCCATGATTCAGTTTGATCAAAATGGCAAAATAGTATTTTATTGAGAATCAAAAAACATGTGTACAACAGATATTGATGAGTGTGCATCGTGGGGAAACAACTGCACTCAGCAATGCATAAACCTGAAGGCGCCCAACGCTACGGGACTGAACAGAGGCTACATGTGCTCGTGCTGGCCTGGCTTCGCTGCGACCGGCTCTCTTGTCGACCAACACCAAATCTGTCACGTCACAAATCGTAAGTAGCGCCATCTGTTTGCAAGTGCGTTCATCGACTTTTTCCAAGATATGCCCAAGTAAAACCAATCCCTTTACCTTTTTAATCTTACGTTTCATCTTCTTCCAGCTGACAAGAAGACGTTGTTGATCGCTATTGGACGATCTATCAATCAGTTCATCCCTGCGGAGGGCCGCACTCCCACCGTGTACGAGGAGGCCATCAGTAACGGGCGCAGGATTAAGTCATTCGACGTGGATAGCCGTAACCGCCACGTGTACTGGACAGATAGCGTGGAGGCCAAAATCTATAGGTATGTCTTTATGAAAAATCAAGTCTTTTTTTATTTTTGAATGACACAAGTCTTTTTTGGTGGCCCTGACACCCCTATTATGTACTTCTGGTGATATCTGCCCTGGGTTTCAAAGCCAAGGCGGGTCCCTTATTTGCATGCTTTCTCACCTGTAGTGATCCTCAGACTGTATGGAGGTCAGCACGGCAGCCAAGCCTTTTCGTTTCATGTACTTTTGTCCACAAGCATTGGTGGGGTTAGAGCCGATAAATCAAGTCTTATTATTGTCGTTGAATCTGCCTCAGTCAGGTGGGGAAGTTTCTAAATGAGAAACAAATGAAAGATTAGTTTACGCCCAGTGTACATTTTTACAACAATTTACTTTTGCAGGGCTGTGATTCCTACTGGGACGCAATACCTTACTGCCCCACAGGATATGAACCTGGACATGGGACTTGGTGCAAACGAAGAATCGGAACCCGATGGGATCGCCTACGATTGGGTTGGAAAGTATGTAAAGCCCCCTCCCCCTCCCCTAGTTATTGTTTACAAGTCCTTAATTTTGTTTATCATTTCTGTCATTTAAATTTTTGAACACATTTTTACTGAGACGTTTTTGTCATTTCAGAAATATCTACTGGTCTGATATTGCCCAAGGAAACATCAAGGTCGCCACTGAAAACGGAACCTACGTCAAGACAATAGTATCGTCAACCGGAAGAAGGCGGAAGCCCACATCGCTGGCCGTCAATCCCGCTCGAGGGTCAGTAACTTTAGTCTGGGTGTCAAACATCAAATTGTTCTCAAGAAACTCAAGTATTATTTCATCACAAAACGATAACTTTTCGAGTCTTCCAATCCCTTTATCTTTTCTTTATTCTAGAATGCTCTATTGGGTTGACATTGAAAACAACAAGATTGAGATGAGTTTCATGGATGGTTCGAATGTATCCAGTATCTCGGGAGTTGATTTTGCCGAGCCCACCGGTAACAGTTTCACTCATTATTATAAGATAAGATAAACGTGTTCGGATTAAGTCGTCTGGGATACATTGTGACCGAGGGCACTTCACCCATAATTAAAAAACATATTCATGAACTTTACATTGACGGCAATTAAAGGTCTCAACTAAATTTTCCAAATTGAATAGTTACCTTCAGTAGCTCAAATGGAACGTTATGTATAAACCTAACCAAATAACAATGAAATCTACAATCATCATTATGATTATCAATATGGTTTCAGATCGCAAACAAAAGGGTCTTTACCCAACAGGTATAGCGTAATGTTACGATTTATTCGAGCAAGCTGGACTCTTTCCTACTTGGTTTTAGTGCTTGCAGATCAAAACTCAAGTTTCAGTTTTGATTGTGCATTACAATATAGAATGGTATTTAAGCAGTGAACAACGCATGTCTTTGGAAAGCAGATCAAAACTGAGATATTTAATTTTGTGCACAATAGGTGTAAAGACCAGAGAATTATTTGAAATTGAATATTTGAATGTTGCAAAAATAAAATTCATGGATCAAAATTGACAACCGATGGTTCTAGCTTAGTGCTTCAAATGAAATGGGTTCTGAAAATGAAGGCTCTTTTGTACGTTATTTCAACAATATTTCAGTAGGTATCTCTTTTTTTCCAAAATTACTGTGATATTCTATCGCTGTGGTTATCGCTTAGTACAGAGTAGTTGCGCTACGGTTTCTGTTCGCAGTGCATGATGTTCTATGCGGAAATAAAAGTAATCACTGCGGTTTCGGTTATATCTGGACTCGTTATATCCTTCGAGGCAGAAACAGGAATTTGAATGATTTTATTCCCTGTTTAGGTTTGGCTATCGACTACTGGTCAGCTGGACGTCTGTACTGGTGCGACATGAAACGTAACGCTATTTTTACTGCTAACTGGGACGGAACTGACGCTCGAATGATCATTCACAGCGGTAAGTAGCCGTGACGAGTCAGCGGGACTGAATGGAAGGATTTAAACTAAGTTTTTTTTTTCCGTTGAAAAGTGTAAATAATTTTCAAAACAATATATTCTTTTGGTTTCCTAGGACTTAACAACCCTTACAGCATTGACGTGTTCGGTAACAATCTCTACTGGGTGTCCCTGGCCGACTCAGAACTGCGCAGCATGGACAAGTTCGGCCGCGGAGTAAACACAACATTGCAGAGTGGAGTGTTCAATGCAAAGGATGTAAAGATGTTCCATTCACAAAGATACAATACCAGCAGTGAGTATGAGGTCAATGGTTGTCAGACGCGTTTAGTGTTATGTATTTTACTGATTCATATTTTGATATATTTTCATTTAATTGTTTTTAAACTTAAATTTGTTTTTCTTCTCAGTTACTAACCCGTGTAGAAGGACTCGTTGCTTCCCACTCTGTCTGCTCGTTCCCGGAAACGATCCCTACACACCTAAGGCCAAATGCGCATGCCCCGATGGATACGACTTCCTGAACCCTGCAGCAGGAACCAACTGTAGAGTCCGTGAGTACTTCTATCACAAATATATATGCACCATTAAATTTCTGGACTATATGGATGATAAGAGAATGTGATATTTTTGTGATTTGCGAGTGGACGATAGCTATGAAAACCTGATATTCAGATCGACTTGTATCATCGATGACTTATTTATGTCCTGTTCCAATATTTCCTTATCATCATCTCATGCAACTGTCCTTTACAAAATGCAAATAATTGTAATTTTTACCATGATTTCTTCACATGATAATCATTTGCCAGGTTAATTATCTTACACCAATGATCCTCTGTCAAATTTTGAGAACATTCAGGAGAACCAACCAGCTGATTGCTCTTTTTTTAACACAGCCACATAGCCAAACTTTGAAGTTTCTATCTCAGACTGTAGTCAGTAACTATTCCCATAGATGACAACAAAATTGTTGACAATGGTATCAATGACGACAACAGTTAATTCATGATTGTATGGACTCACTTTGACAAAGTCAAATGAGCCAATTCACATCACCATATTTACCTTTACCATCAGTATTATTCCCCGTTAAGTTGATGATTGTTATATTGCAGCGGTCGAGGCGGGTCTGCCGTACCCGAACGAGTGTGGCTGCGTGAACCAGGGACGGTGCATCCGTGACGCGGCCGATGAGGAACCCATCTGCGTCTGTCCAAGTGGTATGGAGTATCCGCCATAATTTAAGCAAAATTTTTTTTTTACCGTCCGCGTAATCGAATCGGTAATTTTTCCAGTCAAGTTTGTCTTTCTGTTCAGGCTATAACTTTTGATCCATCAGAGCTACGAACTTGATTTCTAGTCTACAGATATATCTTAACCACATCTAGGTCAAGTTCGAGTATCAAGTCATTTGGATCAAGGTCAATGTCAAATGAAGAAAAGGGGGGAAATGAAGAAAATGGAGAAACATTTGACCCAATCTTTACTTCTATGTGCTTGTATTGGCTAAAACTTGTTTAAAATGTCAAGGTCAAGACCAAGGACATTTAATATTAAGGTCAAATAAAAGTAAATAAATTTTTAAGTATTGTAAGTGTTTTCCTTATCTGTGTTATGCGGATGGTATGGCTTCAACTAAAAGGCATTTTTGTTCAACATATATTGGGGTAGAAGCAATGGAAAATAGTTTAATTAAATAATTAACTATTTTACAACTTCTGAAATTCTGAGAAACCAACTGTCAACAAATTTTTGCTGCTTCCATAACTTAGATATCTGAGTGATCCTTTATTTTCTTGCCACCTTCTTTTTAGCGATAAGTCTTGGAAGGAGCAGAAACAACAGCGGGAATAATTCAATTTGCACAAATCAATGTGTGTGATCATTTCAGGATTTGGAGGAAAGAAGTGTGAACAGAGGTTACCACCAACTCGTCGTCCACCACCACCCACACGTCGACCACCAATACCGGGAACTGGGCCGAACAATCCACCCACTAGAGGACCAACACCCCAGCCCCAACGTCCAGGGTCAACACCCAAGCCGACCCCGCAGGGACCAGGGGCCACAAAAACCGAATCTAGTAAGCTTACGGGTCTGAGACTGTGTAATCAAATCTAGCATTTCCTGTCAAATGTCATTTTTATGTCCGTTATCTCTTTGAGTCTGTCACCAGTACACCCTTCCATTTAATTTTTGCAAAAGTCGACACTGTATTTTCCATTCATGATATCCAAACCAAATATATGCATCGTCTTTTGTAGGTGCAAATTTGACGACCGTACTTGTGCCAATCGTCGTGATCTTCATAGTTCTTCTCGCAATTATCTTGGTCGTTATCTACTTATACAGAAGGTACAACACTTATTTTGTTCAACTTTGAAATATTTTACATCATAGATATATTGTGTTGGATTTAAAATATTAAAGAAACCACGTTTTTACATTAAATCACGTTGTACAACCTATTTCTACAAGATGAGAAACGCGTAAAGTATTTGCACGCAGAATCATAGATGAAGCTTCATTTTGAAGAAAAGATGTAATCTCACACAACATGTTTCCTCCCATTTTGATGTAATGTTTGTAATTCCGTTCCCAGTGGCCGTTTGACGAAGAAGAGGACTGGAGGAGGAGAGTTCCGTCCCGGGAGTAACGCCGGTGCTGGAGGACAGTCAAACACTTACGACTATCCACAGGTACTAACTGCCGATCTTTTTGCCTGTCATAAAACGCCATTTCTAAGCATGATATATCCTTTGTTTCTCAGTAATTCCGCTGGTAATTTTCTGTAATACAGTTTTGGTCCCAAAGGGCGGACGTTACCATAAATTCAAAACAGGGGCTCAGTGGTCCCCCAAAAAGGACGTAGGTCCTTCAGAATGTTTTCAAAAAATAAAAAGAATTGAGGTCCCGTATGTAGTAGTAATGGTAATGAACGGTGTTGTATTTTGTAACAGGGAATAGCCCCATCTGAGGAAGTCACGATTAATCCTGGAAACGACAGCGCTCAGTTCGTGAACCCGCTCTACTACAACATGAACAAAGGAGGAGGAGGTAAGAAACATAGCTAATGTAAACCAGGTTATATTAATTGAAAATAATTTTTCTTCAAAAATACCATTTCAAGAAATTGAAGGTATATTTTCCATTATCTTTGTCACCTACACATTTCTGTCGAATTTTCTACAGACGTTCAGAAGCTCGACGAACCAACCTATGAGCAGGTGTCGGCCGGACCTCTTCCCGCTAAAGCACCTCTGGGTGACACCCACGCGTAATACCCGCCGGGGTCCTTCAGTGATTGGTCACTCATCTATGATACACAGGTCGAACATCAATATAAATTCTTTGCATTGGTGTCTGATCTGTGTTTCATGGTATTAGATCTGAATAGTTTTACCAACTTAAATACACTTGAATGATGTGCGAATATTGGTAGAAGGGTGGGTAATGCATAATCATAACGTTCATAGATTTTACACAATGTGTTTAGAGATGTAGCAAGTGGAAAGGTATTAAGTTGATTTTGTGATGTAGAAAATGACGGTGATATGTACATTAAACTCTCAAGTGATGCAAATCTCACATCAGGAAATAAGGTTTATTTGATATTAAAGCAACGACGTTTTAAACCATGTGCTCAATACCAGAGCCACAAGTTGCAGGCAAAACAGCAAATAATAAAAACCAAATGCTAGACCTGTAGGTTTTTAATCAACTCCGTATAACCCAATGAACCTCATTTCTTGATAGTCTTATGATCTTCATCTCATTCACATTTTTACATTCTGCACAAACTTACGGTGTTTAAAGTCCCGTCCTGCTTGTAAAACATTCCAATTTTCATACTCTTTTTTTTTCGTTATCCAATTTTTGTTGATTGTTGCCAAATGTTGTGCAATGAGAGATCTGAAAGTTTTGTGTCCAGAGCTCTGTTGCATGGAATCTTCCACAAAACAGCAGAATATAATCAACTCATGACAGTTCAATACTCAGTCTTAACTAGACATTTTTACGTTGATGTAAACGACAATTTTCTTGGGTCACACAGAGTAAAATTAGGGATAATGATTTGCACAAAATGAAATATGTGATGTAGTCCTTTCCCAGACACTGTAAAATATTGATGGTGTTTCATTTTTCTGCGGTGAAAAATTACGCCAATATTGGCGTGTGGTGTCACAAAACTTGTCGCAAATGACAGAAAATGGTTGTGCATTCAATTATCTTCGATTTTTTGTAAATATATTGCAGTGATCTGTGACATGAATTCAGCAATTTTTCTCGTTTAAATTGTGTTCTATTGACCCGGTTGTTTTTATGTAATCTATCCGTTGCTTCTTAACCACAACATGACAATTTTGTCTTTTCCTTGACAGATT
Source organism: Haplosyllis leylae (assembly GCA_038406175.1). Classification (NCBI taxonomy): domain Eukaryota; kingdom Metazoa; phylum Annelida; class Polychaeta; order Phyllodocida; family Syllidae; genus Haplosyllis; species Haplosyllis leylae. Next base: position 5,990 of record JBCAUG010611585.1, on the reverse strand, counting down.
CTTTGATGTAGCTATTGTCAGCAATGTCATAAAGTGATGAGTAAAATTGGATAAGTTTTAAGGGCATTTTGCAAACTAATAATATCAGAGCTACCAAAATTACAATGAAGAATTGAGAGAGAAAATGTTTTTTTTAAATACCACTTGCTTTGTAAATACGCAAGCAAAACAAGAAGTACACTTAAAAGAGGTGCTTTTTCATATTTTTACTTTTACAAAGCTTTATAGAAAATAACGAGCAAGTATGACGTACTTAATTGATGTAAAAAGACAGTTAACTAAGGGATTTTACTCAAGAGCTGGGCTCACCATGTACATAATGTTTTATATTGTTAAAATATACTTTGATTTCCATTCTTTACTAAAAATCGTCACCAGAGGCCGTATAAGATGTACGACAAATCAAATGTTCTTAAAATTGACAATCTGACTTTGTTAACAGGAATTCACTGCTCATTTATTGAAAATCCATAAAAATACCAGTTTTAACTATTTTGTCAACAATGTGTTGTGGTGTGTCACTCATGTGTAATTGTGTAAACTTATTCCGATTTACTTTGGAGAAATTATATTTGCAATGGAAAATGCTCAAAATTCCCTTAATTCTACATAAGACATTGTGTGCTTTTCGATTATTCTTTGGGACTTTTAATTGCCAATCACAATATCTTTAGCATTAATTACACCTGCAAGTCTAGGTAGAAACAAAAAAAACAATTCGCTTTCAGTTGTATTTTATCCTGAAAAATGTGCTCTGTAAATAGTATACAACTGTAATGTTTTTAATCACCAGCTAAATACTGTCTGTAGGTAAATTGCTTTGATGAAAAGAGTTTCCAAGAACCCACCAATGTATGATGTAATTATTCAATCCGTAATGTCAGAATGTGAAAATACTATTGTCTTTCTGCTACACGTCTTTGCAGCACACTTTTTTGAAACATTCTATTTTGTAAAAGAGTATGTATTGTTTAATTGCCAACGACCAAGACAAATTATTATGATTTAAACATTTTTAATATTCTTTGTCATATTTTCATATATTTAGACACAATTTGTTTCCTTTTAACGTGTATGTTACCAATGGTAAGTAAATGGAACGAGATGTAACGACAATGTACCGACAAAATGACATTGAAAGACAAAAAGACCAGTTGTAGACAGAGATGACATCAAATATTTTACAATAAATTTTATACAAAAGCAATGTAGTTCATTCTGTTAGAAGAGAACCGGTGGGCAAGAAACTTGGTATATCGGGGATTGTATTTGTATTTCCATATTAAATTATTTTATTGATAAAAATATGAAATACAAAAGATAAAATTACCAATTTAAATCATCAAACCATCCAAATGTCGTAGCAACTAGCATTAATGATACACAAACCAAGTTTTTCACATTCCATCAAACTTCTGCATTTAACACAAACGAATTTAAGTTCATAACACAAAATATCAAATCTAATTCAGTTGCTTTTCCTCGAGATGTCAATGTACTGGATACTTTCAGGGTGGTTGCACAATTTAGATGACATTTGCCAGTCATGTCAATAGGTCCTGTATTTCTTGCTGTGTTAATGTCCTGTTCCACATCGTCAATTCATCAACTTCAGCACTAGCGTAGTTATTATTCTTGTTCGCCTCAAGTTTTCCAATGACCATTCTGCCCTGTCCGGGTTGAAAATTCACCATGGAATCTTTGGACGTGACATTACCGACCATCATTCCATTGTGATACACTGTTATTCCCTGACCAACAGCAGAACCATGGAAAACGACCACACTGTGGAACCAATCAGAGGGTTTGTTTGTGTTGAATTGAAATGATCCATTCTCGTGTCGAATTTTGTACCTAACGAAACGTATCATCGCTTTAGTGTTTAAAGCTAAGGCAGGTAAACACTAATTGAAAAATCTTATTTCGGAGAAAAATACTCGTGTTTTTCCTATTTTGGTTTTGAAATTAGGTGAAATTTGTTGAATTAGACAAGTGCTTCATGGATACTGGAATCAATTATCTATAAATAGTAATTTGTCCACACATAATGTATTCAGCTATCTATGTATAGCGCAAACTCATTTTTCACTATCCATGGAGAGTGCTCATTCATTTTGCACTATCCATGTATAATGCCACATTATTCATGAATAGTGAACTGCTCCATGGATAATGTAAATGAAAAGTTCACCTATCCATGAAAAGTCAATTCTAGTATCCATGTGCAATTAGAGGAACTACTCTAATTGATCTAATTCAGCAAGATCCAAAATCAAAATAGGAAAAACACCATTGGTTTTTCATTTTCTGTAAGAGAGCAAGGCTTCCATCTATGATCGATTGAAAAATAATGACAAATCTAAGTGTTGCAACATTGTTTTCTGGTAAGGGTATTTTCAAAATTTATATATTTTTTTCAACAGCTCTGTCCCTGTTGATTCATTACTAGCAATCATCGCCAAATATGGCCGGACAGTTAGCTAATGAACTTTGTTGTACAAAGCATCGTTGAGGTGTTAATGACAAAAATAGCATTGCAAATTAGTAACCATGCAAATGATTGGACAGGTGAAAGTGCGATCATTTCTAGTAATGAATTGCGATCTTTTGCCAGGTCCTTATTGGCTACGAGAGTCGGGGGGGGGGGTCTTCGGTGAGACTTTCTCGCTACAGGCATGCTTTAACCTGCGTTCCTGATGTTCCTCAATGGGTCCTATGTCTGATCACAAGCAAGAGTTGTACTTCAATAGCAAAACCTGATTTTGGGACCGTTCACTTGGACATTTGTACAGTTCGGGAACGCAAGTGCTACAAATTGCCTTATGAAATAATTAACTCATTTGTACCAGTTAAAATGATGTGTTGTCATTGAAGTAGAAGCACCATTATATTTTTAAAGCATGTGAAGTGTCGAAAAACAGTAAATTTCACCCAAAATACTGAACTGACGATCGATCAAACCTTATTCGAGCAGATTGGTGACACATCAAAGCAAATCCTGAACGTCCAGCGATGTGTGAGCTGATGATACCGTCTGTTGGCTCGCAAAACACGATCCGAATCCAAGCTGCGATGGTTCCGCCAGGTGAACAGCTGTGAGGGCGCGGGAAACATGCGTCACTGATGACTCCCAGATCCACCCACTGACTCATGGCTCGATCTGTCTTCACCGCATAGGTACCACTCTAAACAATACACGTTCACAATATATTTTCACGTTTCTTTTTACAAACTTTTGAAAATCAAGACATTTTCTCAATTCTTTCCAATTTTGATAAATAGATACATTTGCAGTTTCTGTGCAAATAAGGCAGTTTTTTAATGATGTTCTTGAAGGCCTCGTACCACGATAATTTTAAACCTGGCCATGAAAGTAGCAAGGTGTTGGACTGATACTTTGAGATTACTAGATTTAATCCCACTTTGTGGCAACATTTTTTTGTGATGGCAATATTGCCAGCGTTATGAACATTGCCAATTTTTCGTTTGACTTTCTGGTAATTTTACAAAGTTTGCACTTTTGGCAATGGAGGCTTACACAGGGAACAGCAAAAAATATTCAGAAGAAATAACGTACCCCAGTGATGAAATTGGTCCTCGGGGTTATGGTACTGTCTTCTCTAAACTAATACGCAATTTTTACTGCCCGCATACGTGGGGGGGGGCGGTATCTCTGTCCAGGTCCTGTCTGGGGTGAGGAGGGTACCTCGTGTCTAGGTCATGTCCACGGGGTACCCCTATTCCATGGTGCTATAATGCAGAATTATGTATAGGGGTACCACCTCCCCTTTGGACCTGGACTAGGGCACCCCCAGTATAAGGGAACACGCGGGCGCTATGCCTCTAGCGTTGACGCAAGGGAACTTTCCTGTTGACGTGAACGTTTAACGAAATGTTTAAATTGTTCAATTTGCGTCACCGGTGTGAGAAAATGTGTTGCCCCATTCATCAACTGTAAGCCGTCTGTACTGCTGAAGTTGTTGTGGTAGGCAGGCTCATCGTCACCGTCCGATGTACTGCTCGGCTGAACTGTAGTTAACCAACCAACCGCTAGATCAACATTTGAGTGTTTCTTGAGAGACTCTGAAAATTGAGATAAGGCTGTGGACTGTGGTCTATGTCTCTAGGTAGTAGGATTAAATCATATCACTGATAACTCATTTTGTAAAGACAGACCTGGATTATTCATTAGCCCTTGTTTTACCTTTTTTGTAGACGCCGGTGGAAATTACGTTTCCTTGCAATGAGTTGTTATAGATTAATCGACATTCTTCTTTGACAGAGACTTGATGATATTGATAGGCCAAACAAGAGACATCACTGGAACACCTGTTTTGTTACATAAACTTTGATTAACATTCCATTCAACCCACATTTTAAATAGCGGGAGGATGATCTGAAATTTGAACTTAAGTAAGAACTTACAGGAACTTTACACAATACTACCATGTTCGAGAGTATCAGAGTGCTGTCTTGTTCTTTACAATTTATTATTCAGAAAATGATAAATACTTGTTACAAGTATTGAAAACAAATACAATTTAATGAATGAAATACTTACTTCACTGAACAGTGAATTACAGATATACCCGTGAAGGTTCTACCCATTGTTCCTTCTGTTTCTGATCCAGCGAGACGGTACAAATTATACCTGTTTTCTCTGGATTCGGCCAAATAACAAAATAACAGTAACAAGTTGCATATTTTAATAGTTTTTGTAACACATGTCATAAATGAACACTGGGACATATTAAAGAAATTTTTGATTCTTTTTCTGGATTCCACTGCAATGAAATCAGAGACTTGGTTATTTTGTGAAGCGATTTACAAGTTCATTAACCATTCTACTTCCTCGAAAACAAACGCTCGTCTCGGTCCAACTATTCATCCAGTAAAAATGAGCTCCTTTTCCAAAGAGACAATAGCATATTGCAAAAACGACTATGTATTGACGATGTATTGACAATGTAGACACCTCTCTCCTCAAAGGAGGCGTGCAAATGTGTAGAATATAAACAATGATGCTGAATTGTTCCAATGTCCACAGAAATGTTCTAAGTTGTATGCAGAAAAGCAAAATATCATGCTGAGTTTTTGTATTCTTGATGATTTGCATATGACTTTAGAACATTTCTGCAGACATTGGAACAATTCTGCACACATTGTTTATGTTCTGCACTTATAAAAATTGAGACATCTAAATCAATGAAGTGTGATGCTCATGCTTGCTTTGTCTTTTATCTAATAAATAAAACAGTTCAGGTGTCACAAAAGCTGGTGTAAGTGAGGATGTTTGTGGATATAATATCTGGCCCATTACACTGGAAGAGCAATACGGAAGGATTATGCGTACAGTCTCGTTTCACCCACGTGAAATAAATTACATTGTATAGCTTTGCCTCTCGTTCATTGCTACTGTTCTTTTGTATCCAAGAACAAATAGATCTATCAAAAGCAAATACATGTAATTACGAGTTTCAGAATTTTAAAAAAGAGTTCTATTGTACACTGCCAAAAAATGTAATGCAATCAATTTTGGAAGGAAATTTATTTAAATAGTAGGCATATGATTGTATTAGAAGGATTAAGGTTTTCGTAGGGGAAGAAACATATATGCCCATTGATCTTACGAACGGTGGTAAATAGTTGAAACATTTGGTGTTAAGTATGCCAAGTTATTTCTTTCAAACATTCTGTATCCACTGAGAAATTGCAGAAGAGAAAGTAAAAACTTTCTTTGTTGTTTTTCGTGAAAGTTATATTAAATACTAAAATCCGATTTAATTAGCGATCCCAGACCTGAGTGGAATCGAACCTTAAATATGCGGACAACATGATTCGACTGATCTCCTTTTAAAGGATGTCGTGGCTAGCACACAGGTCAGATTCACATCAAGGTTCTGACTACATTCCCATTTTTACCGCCCGCATCCGAAGGATGGGGAAGGTAATAGTTTTACACCTGTCTGTCAGTCAACCAGGGGGGGGGG